>JAVTVY010013203.1:0-50797 GCA_036873755.1 Hanleya hanleyi | reverse complement strand
TCAACTATGCGGCTTCACATATAACATAGACAATCAAGGTCATGTGACCTAACCACGTTGTCCGAGTGACAATTAGTGTTTACATTTAACTCGACTTCTTTGGCTCATAATTCATTACATGATGATGCAAGCTTCTATGGTTCTAAACCAGTTCATGTTTATATGACACATTTATGCTTTTACAGATCAGAGTGCTCGATAACTATTCATAGAGATTCCCGCCATTCTAACTTCTAACGAGGTCAACAACAATCTCTGCAATGCTTGTCAACAATTATGAAAATCCATTTATCTGTGCTTCTACATTTTACGACATTAGTTCCCAAATGACTATAAGACCTGTACGCACATTTTCACATAAAAATACTGAAGTTATCTTACCTGGGGAGAGGCGAAATAATAGTAAACAACAGACACATGATGTTCCTCTCTGAATTCGACAAATGGCTGCGATTTATTCACACGTGGGTGAGGCCCCTTCTGAGCTTAACAAATGAGTTACACAGGGCATGCAGAGTTAGCTCCCATAGACTGTCAACAGAGTGGCAATGTCTGACTAACACAATAGCTTAGAGAACAAAACATTTAAAACAATAAAAAATAGGGGGTACCCATAAACCGAGCCTCACAATATCGCATGCTGATAGCAAGATACGAACGTAGCGTGCAAGATCTATGGCGTCACGTTTCGTAAATTGTGTCTAATTCCGCTTAACCCGGGGCTAGGGGCCGTATGAACCCATGTACTTCAAGATCCTCATGGTACTCATATGAACAGCCACAATCAAAGCGTGACTGAGATACATCATTCTTTAGATGACGAACTTACAACGAATATTATGGATTAAGAATACTGATCAGCGATACGGATTTGATATTTTTGGAACATCATGATGTCTTGCCGGCATCATTGAAAACTGTTGACCGCTTCTCTCTTGCAGGAAACAAGCCTATGTTTAAGTATACTATGATTGTCTTTTTGAATTTGGTGCTAATACTGTTATATGGAATATGGAATAGGTCTTTGGATTATGGACGCGGATATTCTCTAATGGACGACGGCTGGATTATGAATGACGGACTAGACGCTTGTAATTTAGAACGATTATTATGGATTAACAATACTGATCAGCGATACGGATTTTATATTTTTGGAACATCATGATGTCTTGTCGGCATCATTGAAAACTGTTGACCGCTTCTCTCTTGCAGGAAACTAGCCTATGTTTATGTATACTATGATTGTCTTTTTTGAATTTGGTGCTATAATACTGTTATATGGATATGGAAAAGGTCTTTGGATTATGGACGCGGATATTCTTTAATGGACGACGGCTGAATTATGAATGACGGACTAGACGCTTGTATTTGCTATTTAGAATAAACCCCCAAATTAAACCATGGAATAATGTCATGTAAGGACCTTATTATCTTCAAGAGAACATGTTCTTCGTTGTCTATATTGTCTTATGTGGTTGAATTGGTACTAACTAACCTTCCACTCTTGTTTGATTATTGTTTGGTGAAATCTACTGCTGGCTTGTACATTTATCGCACTTTCTGCTGAAACCTGTATATATAGCTGACATTATACTCTAAATGTTCTTATGTATTTCTTTACGATGGCATAATCACAGTCGAAATATAGAATATTATATCACAATGACTTCAATTTTCGGAGATACTTGCATCCTAGTTTAGGCAAAACAAATCTCTGGGAAAAATGGATTTCTCCATGAAAAGCTACATGTAACTCTGAAGCCCTGATGGTTAAATTGATGGAGGGGCATTGACATTTGAGAGCAATTGTTATCCAGTAACGTCGTATATTCGTTTTCGGTATGCTACATGCACTATCGATTTTATGCAGGAACGGTATGTTTTTTGCTGATCCTGAAAGTACCGTACACTTCAACTCACTCTACTGTACGACAGGATTGGGAGAACGTGACAGATTTTATTTTCTTCCGGTTTCTTTTTTCAGTTATTACATGTCCTTGCTTTCCCTAACTTTACGGTTCAACGTTGGGCGACATTTTATTGGACGAATAATCTGTAGTTCTTTCGAAATGCTATTTACCGACCATTTTTTGAAGCTTGCCTGTTGCCATTATACGTCTGTGATTATACGAACAAGACATCACATCTGCACCGCTGGCCAGTATTCTCCTATCTAAATTAATTTTTAGGTAGTCTTAGACTGTATCTACTGTATAGTTGAGCATCCGAGAAACTCTTCTAGAATAGGGTGTCCATATGTTGCATAACCTCGGATTTTGCTGCGAAACCTGCACACCCTCGCTCATATTTTGCCATCCGTGCGTCATATTTGTCACATAATATCAAAGGCTGAAATGACGGTACTGCACGTTACATCCCCATTTCTATAATAGTGTTTTGTGATGATGAGAGATTCCGTCACATTTTCTCAGCTCTAGCAAATGGTACTAGTCGAAAGATGCACTCAAAAACTCATTATGTTAAATTAACAGAAAATTATGTTCTGTGAGAGAATTTGCTGTTAATTTAACAGAATGGGTTGCGAGTGTGTATAATCCAAATTGAGATTCAGAACTGTTTATCATCTAGTTCCAATTATACAAATTTACAATTTGCAAATGTGGACATATATTCATTTATTCACCAATAGAAGAAAATTTGCAGGTCTGTGATAAAATAAAAGACAAATATAACACATTTTACAGAACAGACTAACAAAATAATCATTGAAGGGATAAAACCTCCATGGAGCTTGTTTTATCCCTTAACACAAACATATATACATAGCTAATGGTAGCGAACATAAAAATTATACGTTTTTACGTATATATTTCTGTCAAAACGAACACTGAGAGACACCATACAAGAAGTTCTTGCAGACCGCCAAAGTAAAACTGTATCAGTTTGGCACTATCCGCTAGCTATCTGAGGCTGATGAAAAACTGTCACTTATGGAGGCATCGAGGCAATAGCCTGATTTTTTTAAGAATAGCCACAAAAATAATTATCTTGACAAAATGACATTTCCTACTGAATCAAAAAGATAACCCATCATTATTAATCGATCGATTTCTCGGTAATATCTAACAGGATTTCTAAAAGCCCAGTCGAGCACAAATTACGAAGTCGAAGATCAACTTTAATTTGACCTGAAAAAAACGTATTAAGTGCTAAACGATTCCTATATCGGTACAAATTTGGGCGATGATGCCAGTTATAACCTAATTAGATTCCGCATGACAACATTTTTTTGTTATTTAATCTCTCATCGGCTATTCGGTTTCCTCTGAGTTGCAGAGATTGTATATTCCAGTTCCAACGCTAGGGGATTTTTACTGTCCGATGTAGACAGTTTTCGCTATTTGCAATAAATGAAAAAGGTTAATCGGTTCTATTGCTATTGCTCATTTCTTGCTTTGTCGTCCATTTTTCTGTTACGTAACATTTCTGCCATCAAGAACAGCAGTATTTTTTTGTTTTACTTTTATTTCATACCGAAGGAAATCTTGAAAATGTCTACCTGGATTCTGACAATACTCAATCCCAGCAGTATTGTCCTAATTGCTACCTCATACAAAGTTAACTTATACACGAGACTGTCCTAATTGCTACCTCATACAAAGTTAACTTATACACGAGACTGCAGCACCGCGAGACAGTCACAGCTATTTAAAAAAACATCAGACATACATGATTCGCAGGACAGTTTAACCCTACCATGGTGAACATTCAACATGGTTCCTCATGACACCCCGGGCAATTGGATAGAATAGCAGATATGATAGAATAGCAGTTGAATGAAGATGGAACAGGCACTCGGCAATGGTAATAATGGTAAGAATATGGAGACACAGGCGGAAAAGATAATAGAAGGACTTTATTATACGCAAGTGTATAAAGATGAAATACTGAAGTCAAGCGCTGTCGATTCATAAACCGCAATTAAAATATGCAAATAACACATTAACGAAGATCAATCTGTCATTGAAGTAGTGATAGCAGATTTCGAACGTGCAGTTGATCGAACGTCACCGAAGCCACAAAAAATGATTATCTTGACCAAATGGCATTTCCCACTGAATCAAAAAGATAACATATCATTATTAATCAATCGATTTCCCGATAATATCTAACAGGATTTCTTCGGTCTGTTCTTGCGTTAAAAGCCCAGTCGACCGCAAATTACGAAGTCAAAGATCAACTTTAATTCGACCTCAAAAAAACTATTAAGTGCTAAACGATTCCTATATCGACACAAATTTGGGTGAAGGCACCAGTTATAACCTAATTGGATTCCGCATGGCAACAGTTTTTGTTATTTAATCTCACATCGGCTATTCGGTTTTCTCTGAGTTTCAGAGATTGTATACTCCAATTCCTGCGCTAGGAGATTTTTACTGTGCGCTGTAGACAGTTTCCGCTATTCGCAATAATGAAAAAAATTAATCGGTTCTATTGATCCACAAAATTTGACATTACTCATTTCTTGCCTTGTCCAGTTTTCTGTTACGTAACATCTCTGTCATCAAGAACAGCATATTTTTTTTTTATACTGGAGGAAATCTTGAAAAGTTCTACCTGGATTCTGACAATACTCAATCCCAGCAGTATTGTCCTGATTGCTACCTCATACAAAGTTAACTTATACATGAGACTGCAGCACCGCGAGACAGTCACAGCTATTTAAAAAAACATCAGGCATACATGATTCGCAGGGCAGTGTAACCCTATACCATGGTGAACATTCAACATGGTTTCCCATGACACCCCGAGCAATTGGATAGAATAGCAAATATAGGGCCGCGATAATCGAGTAACTATAAAGGCTGTGGTATCAACTAATCAAATGTGGATCAAACAGGAGGGTGTCATTATCGAGCATTGCCCCTCATGTGTCACGCGAAACCAAAATGTATGTAAAAGTTCATTGTCTTAATAATAATGATCAACGTAATAATGGAGACTTTTGGATAATGAACCCACAGTTCTATTCGTTTGATGTACAATGATTTCATTTCAATGTATACATATGCTCGGTGATACTACCCACGTGGTGTTCCTATGCTGGATGTATCCATTATAGTACAATGTACAGCGAAATACTCATTACGTTTGAATGCCTATGAAACAGGCACTCGACAGTGGTAATAATGCTAAGCAAGCGAAAAAGATAATCGCGGGGCTTTATCATACGCAACTATACAAAGACGGAATACTGAAGTCAAGCGCTATCGATTTAGAAACCGCAATTAAAATATGCAAATAACACATTAGCGAAGATCAATCTGTCATCGAAGGAGTCTTAGTGATATCAGATTTCGAAACGTTCAACTGATCGGGCTTCATCGACCTGTGAATACAGTCGCGTTATCCAGTTACTTTTTATCCTATTTTTCAGTATAATATTTGATATCGATTCGAGGCCGAAATAATGCATAACACACTCGCCTTGAATCTGCCTTCGTTATAATACTAAGAACATGCCATTGAGAGTGATAGATCTTGTACGAAATATTATACTTTTTTTCATTTCAAACGTATTTGCCATTCGCAGCTGTACTCTTCAAAGTTACTATTTCTGTATCTTCCGTTCCCTTCATTTTGAATTTTGTATGTTATCCTGCTGACATTTTATAAATGTACAACGAGAATCATGCAGCTCAGTCTAGACTTTTTGTGTCTCCAATCTTGCTGTAATTCTAGCACTCTTCCTCCAACTCCGAGTTACATTCCTGGAACTGTTTATGTGGATCGAAAATTAGAAATGCCCCCCAAAAACTGCGATAGAATGCAATGGCATTAATTCATGGAGCTACTTCTATGAACTTGACTTCACCTAGATATCACGCCATCTTAGTTGGATCTTGGGGCACTCCCTATTCAGATACGACACGCCAACCGTCAAAACATCCGTGTTTCCCTATCAGCGGAAACCTGTGTTTCCTCATCAAGAGAAACCAGTGCTCTTGTATTATTTGTCACCAAAATCTGGTTGTGATTGTAAATTCTTCATGAGTAGAAACCAACCGCATTGCGGTACCTTGTGGTACAGCGCTCGTCGCGCAAGCGACAGGTTGCAGGTCCGATCCGGGTCGAGTCATACCAAAGACTTAAAAACCGTAACTTGTATCTTCCTCGATTGAGGCTCAGCGGGAAGAGGATAGACCAAGGACTGGTTGGCCCGTTGACGTGCTATTACTGACAATTATTCTGTGAGACGTTAATATCATATTCACTCTCTCACTCAATACAAACCAGTGTTCTTGTATTATATGTCACTAAAACATGGGTGAGATTGTCATGTGATATTCTGGTCATGTATCTATGACCCGAACCCTGGCACCTAGTGAACTATGTCATCTAGATGCGCATGTATAATGAGCCCCAGTGTGATATGATAGGTAGACATATCTCTATAAAATAATACGGGCATTCACTCTTGTTCTGGACGAGTAATATTTCTGGGGGACCTATTTGCTACATCCTGTGTAAACTGTGGCGATGTTAATCACGTCACAATACATTATTAGAGAAACTTGTAAAATAGGGCTACGTGTATGGAGCCAAGCACCCAAACTCGGAGTTTCTCAAACTTAGCGATACATATCGCACGCTGATAGCAAAATACGAATATAATCATGCCAGATCTTTAGCGTTACGTTTCGTTAACGAGTCTAATTGAGAAATAATTCCTTTTTACGATAGGATGAGTCTAAGTTTGGTCACGAAGGCAGTAGGCCTGAGTGATCAAACGTGAAGACTCATCCTATCACAGCCCGATCTATTCTTGGTGTTTTACCACAATAAACAAGGAATTATTTCTATTCTACCATACTGAAAATGGCACAATGTGGAGATGTTTCCTGAAAAGAAAGATATTCTCGAAAAAGTCTTTGGCTAATTAATCGAAGCAAGGAACACCTGGAAGTCGCGTGCTTGAAATCGACACAGGTTGGAGAGTCCACAGTATGACAGCAAAAGGGGCGTGCTAAGACGCCATTAACGATCAAAATGATGCTAGCGTGACCCTTGGTTTTAGAATACCTGTGAAATTCTCTTGTCATCCAATGATTGGATTGTGTACCTAACATACATTCAACAAGGTTTAATGACATCAACAACTTTGAATAAATCTCCGCGGAAAAAAAACTGTTCTCCAACTTTAATTGGTTCCATAATGTACGACAAAAGGATGTAAACAAGATATACAGGCAGACGATAAATTTTGACCCATTTCAATTCTATTACCCTTCTGGGCGAGTTCAACTGGACACGCGAAGAAACTTTCGACATCATATAATCCATACCGATTGGTTGAGAGGTATGATCTATTGGAATTAGATCACACCTGGGCTTCCTTCTTTATATGTAATAAGGTTATTTGGTAAAACACATAGCGTGTGGTAGAATTACGGTTAACCACAGGTAGGGGCCACATAAGTCCCAAGGTATTTCAAGCCCTGCATGGCGTTCACATGAACAATCACACTCAAAGCGTGACTGAAAAAAATCATTATAACGACATTTCTAACGAAAGTCATATTGATGTAAGATATGATATAACAGTCATCGCGTTGTCTTGCCGGCATCGTTGAATTATAATGACAACTTCTCTCTTGCTGGAAAGTACCGTAACCTCTGTTAATGTATACTATTATTATTTATTTATTTATTTACTTGGTACTCCTGCTGTTTAAAGAATTAAGTCTTTAGATTTTAGACACAGAAATTTTTCAATTGACGACAGCTGTATATTGGATGACGGACTACACGCTCGTCGTTATGCCCATCGGATGCACAGGATCAACGCTTCCGTCATAGCTTCTAGATGTACTGATGGACCACAAGGAGGTGGCTATTAGTGTGCTCTGGGTTACACTGTTACCGTTACCTGTGTGGACAATTGTGCACATTCCCTATGTATGTGTTGATTGAGATACAAGCGTCAAATCGAAGCCAGAAACCATCCGTTATCCACCAAATATTTTAGCGTCCTAAACTTCACTCATACGGCATCATAAAAACACCAACATCCAAAATACACTCCATCGGCTAGCAGGATTCACATAGCGCTCCCGTCTTCTCTCATCACAAAACACTCTTCCATTGCCTGCCAAGAGACTCTCGGACGATGCATGATAGAAAGGTGGGTCTACCCGGATACAGAGTTCTGAGACTTTTCTCGTGACGTATCCCCCAAAAACCTATCTCTGCACAATATAGAAAACTTGGGGGTTCCCGATATCCCGTGATCTTACGATTTACTCTGTGTCAACAACGTGGGTTCTATATCCTTTATTAATGTTGGATCGTAACAAGATTTGTTAACAGTGATGTCGGATCTGGTATATCGGATGATAAAAGCAATCCCGCGAGAAGTTGGCTCAGAGATAGAATCGCGTATGATTAGACCAATTCTCCTGGTATCCCTCAGTTGCGGTAACTGTCTGTCTGCAATTGCTGTCTCATTTGCCCGCATTATTAGAGCTTAGAATGATGTGAAATCGTATCGGTCTTGGTGAACGATACTGTGGTATTGTCTGGCGGATAATGAAGAGATATGTTAGAATTATTCTCTGGACTTTTGCATTCTTTCGAATTTGTTGGAAACAATAACCCTGTTCGAAACCAAAAATTGTCTAAGTAGAAGCGTTTGATCTGACATACGATAGCCAACACTTCAACCCTTCAATCTCCGAATTTTGAACACTGGAAGTGTGTTACAAAGGCCTTGCGTTAATGTCAATATTACATGAGTATCGATGTACGGTCGAGATAATCGAGTCCTAGTAAATACAATCAAAACACCAAAAGGGTTACCTCAACCTCACAAATAAACGGTGATTAGATAGACCCATCACAATATTCCATCCTCACTATTAATTGATGGACATCACCATTAATGTGTGAGCAGGCCTGGTCCCCACCAATAAATGGTGATTGCAGGAATTCTACCCTCATTTCTCATCACCATTTTTTGGTGATGACCAGGCCCAGTCATCAGTGAATGATGAAGTTACCTCTTCGCCCTTTGTCATCATCAGTAAATGGTGAGGTCAAGGTCACCTCACCAAGTAATGGAGATTGGTCATCGCCATTTTTCTGAGAGTGAAACCTGCGGTATCAAATAATTGAATAGAGGACTACAATAGGCCAGATTGACTTCACCGCGGAGGGCGCTTAGCGATCATTTCTCTTCTCTTCTTGTATGCCTCTTGAGTCTCCATGTGAACATAGCCATCATCCAGGTCCTGATTTATATCCTTCATACTACATGGAATCTGCAATATACGTGTACTCTGCGGAATGCTGTTAGCTGAGTGACGACAAATACTTTTTTGTTAAAAATTGTGTGTATTTAACAAATCTGGTTGGTTAATTTAAGGAGATGGGCATTCGTCATAGCAACAACATATTTTTATATGTAACAAAACAATGAACAGTACGGAATTGATCAGCTCTCAGCTAACAAATTAGGTTTTACATTGTGGCTTTGCATAGTATTTTTTATTTGGGTATATCCATTACAGCTCCCGTGTAATTTAATGAGTGAAAAACATATCTGCCGAGTCCAGGAGACGAGTAACATATCACCAGAGTGTTAGAATGTTGATCAAAGAAGCAGACTGCAATAAATAATATATACCCTCGAAGAAACGTGGAAAATAGAGATACACATATAAATGGTTTCTCGGTGCAAAAATTATCCTGGAAAATTGTGGTTTACATTATATTATTATCCAATTACCTAACTAGGGTGCTTCCCAACAAAGCTGTTACTCTTTGTGGATTTAGAACTGAGAATCATAATTTGATTACCGTACATATCTCCTCTGGCAGATTCCGTAATGTTCCTAAATCACGCGTCTATGTCATAAGTATACTCTGCGAGAAGTTGGCTCAGAGATAGAATCGCGTATGATTAGACCAATTCTCCTGGTATCCCTCAGTTGCGGTAACTGTCTGTCTGCAATTGCTGTCTCATTTGCCCGCATTATTAGAGCTTAGAATGATGTGAAATCGTATCGGTCTTGGTGAACGATACTGTGGTATTGTCTGGCGGATAATGAAGAGATATGTTAGAATTATTCTCTGGACTTTTGCATTCTTTCGAATTTGTTGGAAACAATAACCCTGTTCGAAACCAAAAATTGTCTAAGTAGAAGCGTTTGATCTGACATACGATAGCCAACACTTCAACCCTTCAATCTCCGAATTTTGAACACTGGAAGTGTGTTACAAAGGCCTTGCGTTAATGTCAATATTACATGAGTATCGATGTACGGTCGAGATAATCGAGTCCTAGTAAATACAATCAAAACACCAAAAGGGTTACCTCAGCCTCACAAATAAACGGTGATTAGATAGACCCATCACAATATTCCATCCTCACTATTAATTGATGGACATCACCATTAATGTGTGAGCAGGCCTGGTCCCCACCAATAAATGGTGATTGCAGGAATTCTACCCTCATTTCTCATCACCATTTTTTGGTGATGACCAGGCCCAGTCATCAGTGAATGATGAAGTTACCTCTTCGCCCTTTGTCATCATCAGTAAATGGTGAGGTCAAGGTCACCTCACCAAGTAATGGAGATTGGTCATCGCCATTTTTCTGAGAGTGAAACCTGCGGTATCAAATAATTGAATAGAGGACTACAATAGGCCAGATTGACTTCACCGCGGAGGGCGCTTAGCGATCATTTCTCTTCTCTTCTTGTATGCCTCTTGAGTCTCCATGTGAACATAGCCATCATCCAGGTCCTGATTTATATCCTTCATACTACATGGAATCTGCAATATACGTGTACTCTGCGGAATGCTGTTAGCTGAGTGACGACAAATACTTTTTTGTTAAAAATTGTGTGTATTTAACAAATCTGGTTTGTTAATTTAAGGAGATGGGCATTCGTCATAGCAACAACATATTTTTATATGTAACAAAACAATGAACAGTACGGAATTGATCAGCTCTCAGCTAACAAATTAGGTTTTACATTGTGGCTTTGCATAGTATTTTTTATTTGGGTATATCCATTACAGCTCCCGTGTAATTTAATGAGTGAAAAACATATCTGCCGAGTCCAGGAGACGAGTAACATATCACCAGAGTGTTAGAATGTTGATCAAAGAAGCAGACTGCAATAAATAATATATACCCTCGAAGAAACGTGGAAAATAGAGATACACATATAAATGGTTTCTCGGTGCAAAAATTATCCTGGAAAATTGTGGTTTACATTATATTATTATCCAATTACCTAACTAGGGTGCTTCCCAACAAAGCTGTTACTCTTTGTGGATTTAGAACTGAGAATCATAATTTGATTACCGTACATATCTCCTCTGGCAGATTCCGTAATGTTCCTAAATCACGCGTCTATGTCATAAGTATACTCTGCGAGAAGTTGGCTCAGAGATAGAATCGCGTATGATTAGACCAATTCTCCTGGTATCCCTCAGTTGCGGTAACTGTCTGTCTGCAATTGCTGTCTCATTTGCCCGCATTATTAGAGCTTAGAATGATGTGAAATCGTATCGGTCTTGGTGAACGATACTGTGGTATTGTCTGGCGGATAATGAAGAGATATGTTAGAATTATTCTCTGGACTTTTGCATTCTTTCGAATTTGTTGGAAACAATAACCCTGTTCGAAACCAAAAATTGTCTAAGTAGAAGCGTTTGATCTGACATACGATAGCCAACACTTCAACCCTTCAATCTCCGAATTTTGAACACTGGAAGTGTGTTACAAAGGCCTTGCGTTAATGTCAATATTACATGAGTATCGATGTACGGTCGAGATAATCGAGTCCTAGTAAATACAATCAAAACACCAAAAGGGTTACCTCAGCCTCACAAATAAACGGTGATTAGATAGACCCATCACAATATTCCATCCTCACTATTAATTGATGGACATCACCATTAATGTGATTGCAGGAATTCTACCCTCATTTCTCATCACCATTTTTTGGTGATGACCAGGCCCAGTCACCAGTGAATGATGAAGTTACCTCTTAGCCCTTTGTCATCATCAGTAAATGGTGAGGTCAAGGTCACCTCACCAAGTAATGGAGATGGGTCATCGCCATTTTTCTGAGAGTGAAACCTGCGGTATCAAATAATTGAATAGAGGACTACAATAGGCCAGATTGACTTCACCGCGGAGGGCGCTTAGCGATCATTTCTCTTCTCTTCTTGTATGCCTCTTGAGTCTCCATGTGAACATAGCCATCATCCAGGTCCTGATTTATATCCTTCATACTACATGGAATCTGCAATATACGTGTACTCTGCGGAATGCTGTTAGCTGAGTGACGACAAATACTTTTTTGTTAAAAATTGTGTGTATTTAACAAATCTGGTTGGTTAATTTAAGGAGATGGGCATTCGTCATAGCAACAACATGTTTTTATATGTAACAAAACAATGAACAGTACGGAATTGATCAGCTCTCAGCTAACAAATTAGGTTTTACATTGTGGCTTTGCATAGTATTTTTTATTTGGGTATATCCATTACAGCTCCCGTGTAATTTAATGAGTGAAAAACATATCTGCCGAGTCCAGGAGACGAGTAACATATCACCAGAGTGTTAGAATGTTGATCAAAGAAGCAGACTGCAATAAATAATATATACCCTCGAAGAAACGTGGAAAATAGAGATACACATATAAATGGTTTCTCGGTGCAAAAATTAACCTGGAAAATTGTGGTTTACATTATATTATTATCTAATTACCTAACTAGGGTGCTTCCCAACAAAGCTGTTACTCTTTGTGGATTTAGAACTGTGAATCATAATTTGATTACCGTACATATCTCCTCTGGCAGATTCCGTAATGTTACTAAATCACGCGTCTATGTCATAAGTATACTCTGCAAGATGTAGGCGATTAATATTTTTTATACTTTTTTGTCAGCTAATATCTGAATTTCTAGCCGTCTAGTCTGTATAGAGAGGGTTGTGCTCCTTTGTAAATTTGTATACCACTCATCTTTTATTCTATGTAATTCACAACGAATTTACTGCGCTCCTTATGCAGGATACAAGCATCCAGTTCGTGATTCACTATTTAGCCTTCGTCCATTAAAGAATATTCGCATCCATATTCCAAAGACCTAATTGATATAACAACAGGGAGAGAGAGCGAATTAAGGTTTTCAGCAATATTTCAGCTATATAGCGACGATCAAACAAAATTCCAAGTTAATAACTTAGTAATCAAACACATTAAAACATACACACAAAAAAACTTATGCAACAAACCGATTTCTCTCAAATAACCTAAGATACAGTCTTCATTCACCCGACTAAATATATCTTCTAAAGTAGTTGCCCGATAAAAAGAATCTCTTACAATCTTCAAATCTATACAGTCGATAAGAATATGTTTCACTCTGAGATCTTCGTGGGATGGAATACACATTGGGACTGGCTCTTTTTTAAGTAAATGTTCGTGAGTTAATCCTGTATGGCCGATTCTAAATCGCCTGATCATGGCTTGATCGAAACGTTTCAGATGAGTATGGCCTACAGTGTTTTTGAACTCACGAAGCTTGTTATTATTCACATGCATCCCATAAGGATTGAAACATCTTTCTCACATAAGTACAGATAGAGGGTCTGAAATCGCTATATGAGGATCAACCTCATTATCTAGGGCTGCCTTAGCCATTCTATCATCTTCAGTATTACCTTTTCGAATTCCAAGAGGTGAAATAATGGAGGCTTTCTTTGAATAGAAATCCACGAACTGAGGGTTGAAAATACAATTATATGCAGGATTCGAGTGATTTGATCGCAATTTTGTGATACATTTCAGTGACAGTTTAATTCTTCGAAGTTCTAAAGAAAATTCATCTGCTTCCACATATAATCTTTCTTTATGGGAGTTCTGAACGCTTTGATTGTGACTGTTCATATGAGTACCATGAGGATCTTGAAGTACATGGGTTCATACGGCCCCTAGACCCGGGTTAAGCGGAATTAGACAAAAGTTACGATACGTAACGCCATAGATCTTGCACGTTACGCTCGTATTTTACTATCAGCATGCGATATGTATCGCCAAATTTGAGAAACTTTGAGTGGATGCGCTTGGTGGTGTAGCCCTGTTTTATAAGTTTCTGCAACAATGTTTTGTGACGTTGATTAAAATCGTCACATTTTACACAGGATCTAGCAAATGCTACTAGGCGTGATATGTATACGCCATATGCAGGTCCCACTGGAATATTACTGTCCAGAAAGGGATAGTTTACGATGTCGAAATTGTAATCATCTCATTTTTATAGAGATATAGGTCTAAATACGATATGCCTGTAGGGTTATCTGTAGTTTCCTTCAAATCCAGTGAAGGTGGATATATATCCTTCACTGCGTCATTTATATAGCGGTAATCTACAGCGAGAAGATCGTCTATATAGCGTTTGGTGAATGAGAAGGAACGGGCTTTGAATGGATCGGTTTTTGAAAGCGCCTGCATATAGTCATATTCGTAAGAGAACAGCTATAGGTCAGCCAATAGGGGTGCACAATTAGTACCCATTGGAATACCTATATACTGTTGATATATTGTGTTGCCAAATTTCACATAGATATTTTTAATGAAAAATTCAAGCAACTCTATAAACAAAGAAACATCCCATGAATGATATATCTTGTATGTAGTAGAGCTAAAGAATACTTTATGGAAAATACTTTCTGCAAAAGTGTATACAATTTGCCTTAGCTCTGGATAATTTGAAGCCATTTTCTTGACACAATTTCTGAATTATATTTAGACAAAGTTGTAATGTTCTCTCAATATTGTGTAAACTTTTCCACTGCGCGAACTGTTGAAATCGTCTACAAAGAGTGAACCACCAGTTGATTCATTCAAAACTGCTGTTAAGCTGTTGATCTTGATACTAAACAATGTAGTAGACAAAATACTGCCCTGTGTGACACCCTGATCCTGATCGAAATGATCAGACATGGTTGTACCCAATCGAACTTGGAGTTGTCTATCATTCAACGAGACGGATATGAAAATGGGTAAACGTCCCTTTAATCCCATAGTATGAAGGTATTTTAGAATCCCGTATTTCCATGTAGTATCATAGGTTTTTTCTAAATCAAAAAAGATGGAAACTACATATAAAGATGGAAACAAAAAGATGTTCATTCTTTGCGAAAGCATTCTTGACATAGGAATCTAATCTGACTAAATGGCCAATGGTACTTCTATTATTACGGCAACCAGCTTGAATATCAGTAAGTTCTTTTCAGTTTCTAGGCACCAAACAAGGCGATCATTTATCATGCGTTTCATTGTTTTACAAACACAGCTAGTCAGTCGATAATTACCAGGGTCTGTATGGTTACGGCCAGGCTTTGATACTGGTATAGCAATGGCATTATGCCATGACAGTGTAAAGTCTTCTGTTATCCAAAGTCTGTTGGATATGCGTAACAGAATTTCTAGAGAAGATTCAGGTAGATGTTTCAAAAGTTGATAATGAATATTATCAAAGCCTGCAGCAGAATGGTTAGCTTTCGTGAGATAAGTATGGAGTTCCTCAATTACGAAGGTAGCACCAACTGCAATAAATAAATCATAATATAAATTAAGATAGGCTATTTTCCCGCAAACATAAGTGGGCAACAGTTTACAGTGATGCCGCCAAAACCTCATGATGCTCTAACAATATCAAATCCGTATCGCTGATCAGTATTCTTAATCCATATGATTTTTGTTAAAGTCGTTATCTAGAGTAGGATGTATCTCAGTCACGCTTTCTTTGTGACTGTTCTTATGAACAACATGAAGATCTTGAAAAACATGGGTTCACATGACCCCTAGCCCCGGGTTCAGCGGAATTAGACACAAGTTGGGAAACGTAACGCCATGGCCCTTGCACGCTACGCTCGTATTTTGTATATGTATTTCATATATGTATCGGCAAAGGAGGTGTTCCCTTTAGATGGATATTTTTCCCTTCAGAGTCGCTCTCTTTTGCTCTATTGTCTCGCTCCGAGCCGGCCGGTAAATTGTGACGTAATGCTCCGGTATTCCCCAACTCTTTGTCAGACAGGCGAGGCCAGTCTAATGGGAAATTCTGGTTCATATTCTCATACGGTTACCATTAGTATTTTCTTTAATGACTCAGATATTAATGAACAATAATCAGTTATATTAATATATAAACCGAATCGAAAACTGAAAATCACTGCCAAAAGTTGAGCGAACAATAATTAAGGAAGTAACTGGAAAAAAACACAAAAAACATGTTAGCACATGCATAATCATGGGAAAGCAAGCGTCACCACTTGTTGAGGATAATAAAGGCCTTGATATAAGACAAGTTTAACCTTTTAACTTTTCAATTCATACTTACTACTTTCCGATGCCCTAAGACGAAATTATATATGTGTAACAATTAATTTTTTGCTAAGCTGGATCGTCAGAATATTCAAATACTGAACAAGTGGTCTGACTGTGTGTGTGGAGTTGTTTGTGTGCAATTCTATTCACAAATTATAATAAAATAAGGGATTATGTGCGTTAGGGGTTCGCTGTCTTTATTTGACGTCACTATTGTACTTTAAAGTTCAAAATGAAGATGGGAAAAAATAAAATGAAAAAATGAAGAAAAAAAAATCGGTTATTTGGGGATTCGAACCTAAATGTTGGTTTTCTTTTAATCCGTAGTCCGACACTGTAACCATTCGGCCAAGCAGATTTTACAATTATCAACTTAAGGAATCATGTGCCGAATGGCGGTGAACTACACCCTTTCAGAGCATTACAAGCGTTTTGACATATTTCAATATTATGAAAATATGACACCATTAACCAAAGCGATTCTTCAGTATCATTTTGGATCAAACCTATACCGCATTTCGATATGTAAGACTCGTTTTGGTTAAAGGTGGCATATGTTATATATGAAGGGAATTCCCTTCAAGAATATCGCCAAAAATTGCAAAAACAAACAAATGCTTATTTTCTAATACTCGTAATATTTTTTTAACAAATCTCTTCTCGGTGAAAATTGGGAATATGAAAATTCAGTATTTTCTCTCTCAAGCTAATAACTTTCAAAGTAAACGAGAGGAAATTATATTTTCAGTTTATAAACGCACTAAGGAAAAAAATACGGTCAAACCGAACACCTCCTTTGAGAAACTTTGAGTGGAGGCGCTTGGTGATATAGCCCTGTTTAATACGTTTCTGCAATAATGTTTTGTGACGTTGATTAAAATCGTCACATTCAACACAGGATCTAGCAAATGATACTAGTCGAGATATGTATACGCCATATGCAGGTCCCACTGGAATATTCCTGTCCAGAAAGGGATAGTTTACGTGTCGAAATCGTAATCATCTCTTTGTCGTAAAATCGACGAGAGAAAAAACCCGCTTCAGTTTATAGAGATATTGATCTAAATATGATGTGCCGTTAGGGCTATCAGTAGATTCCTTCAAATCCAATGAAGGCGGATATATCCTTCACTGCGTCATATATATAGCGATTACCCACTGCGAGAAGATCGTCTATATCGCGCTTGGTGAATGAGAATAAACGGACTTTTGAAGTGATCGATTTTTGTTAAAACACTATGCAATCTGGCGCCATCTATTCATTTGTTTCGGAGACCAGAATTTAGCTTCTTTACAGTAAAGTCATTTGTTTAAAGACCTCTAGGACTAGGATGTAACTTTAATATAATGGCTTCATCTGGCCAATCGCCTCTGGGACCAGGATGTGACTATTATTCTGATAATAGTGCCGTCTGTTCACTATGGTGTAAACTGAGTCACTGGATTACTTGTCAGTTTGAAGCGAAATTGGGATTTATCTTCTTATAATACTGATATAATAATTGGGATTTATCTTCTTATAATACTGATATAATAATTGGGATTTATATTCTTATAATACTGATATAATAATTGAGATTTATCTTCTTATAATACTGATATAATAATTGGGATTTATCTTCTTATAATACTGATATAATAATTGAGATTTATCTTCTTATAATACTGATATAAAATTTCAGAAATAGGTCAATCATCTTGGATGGATCATTTCGGTTTCTCTTCATAGCACGCGTGAAAAAGCATTTGATTGACATTCTGAGGTCTAAACATTTGGACAGTGGATCACAGTGTCCTATACCTGGGCTGGTTATAATGCAACAAAGACCACTGATGACAGGCCATGTACAAATGTACACATTCTGCCACCGATTACTGCAACAGCAAATGTATCGCACTGTATGGTCTTACTTTTCAGTGGGGAATAATGGTATAAATGACGCATGAGCTGATGTCCACGAAATAAATACGCAAGGGGAAACTTATGAAAAGGGCCTTTTTGGAGGAATACTGTTCCTCCGTATTTCCCAGGATATTTCGACTACATTACATTCCTTCATGTAATCTTTCAGTCAACACAACGTTGGAAATGCTAAGAATTCGCATCGCGAGTTGGTTTCACACTTTGAGGCCTCCTCGGTAGCATTTTGGTACGGGAGAAACGATCACTTGCAAGAGCTTATATGATGACATTTACAACTATGTTGATGTTCATCCGCGCCTCACGGGAGAGATTATGAACATTATATTTACCTACTCTGGATGAATGGCGAATATGAGCGGTGACGTATGGGCATCGGAAACGACAGTCGCTATTCAGCCATCGTCCAAAAAAGAATTTCCACGTCAGTACAACAGTTAGCATCAATTCGAAATATGCCTAAAGTTAAAATAAAATAATATTTAAAAAAGGCGAGACGCCAATGTATGTGGAAAAAGAAACCAGAACAACAGCACGAATGTCTGGCCGGACTAGAATGCTAGGGTGGGGGATTGAAAGGCACAATAGAGGTGTGGGTGAAGTTGCCATCACAGGGTTACTTACCACCGAAATTTTGGTGTGGTATTTGATGGAGGGTGACCAGAGGCGGGAAGTCTGGAAATTTCTATTCAATTCAAGACAATGGGTCTGAATATTTTTTTTTCCTGGAAAATGTTTCGCAATCTCAATAACATGATATGTGATGTAACATGGATATTTGCCCAATATGCCGTTCTTTTTCTTCGAGAACAGATTGAAATGTGTCCAGCATATAGCTGAATACATTGCGTGTACGACTTAGAACATACTGTTCTCAT
The DNA here is from genome assembly GCA_036873755.1 of Hanleya hanleyi. Lineage (NCBI taxonomy): Eukaryota > Metazoa > Mollusca > Polyplacophora > Lepidopleurida > Hanleyidae > Hanleya > Hanleya hanleyi. The sequence goes on along the minus strand of JAVTVY010013203.1, from coordinate 31,622 downwards.
ATTTGGAATGAATTCATGCAGGGAAACTTCTGTGCCAAGAAACAGAGATACGTTTACGAGTATTTGCTTGGATAATGCCATTGAACAAGAAAACAGGGTACTGAAACTTCGCCGAAGACTCACTGGCAGGCATTCTCAGAAATCAGAAACATCTCCCAGGTTGTTTTTTTTCAGATTGAGAAAAGGCAAAGAAGGCAATAACATCACAATCATCACAACCATTAGGGCCTCAACAAAGTGACACAGGAACCACAAGAAGACAAGATAGAACCCTAATTAGTGATACAACGATCATAATGTAACAGGTGTTTTCCAGACCGGATGATACAGATATAGCCAAGTCGTGTGCTAACCTAGTTGAACAGTATATCACATCTCAAGAGCAGAATGCAGTATGCCTAATGATGCAATGCATCTACTATTTCAGTATTATTTAATGTACCTATGAGACAGGACACAAGAGAAAGACGAGTTGACAATTTAAATGTTGGCATAAGATTTGTTTCGAAAAACTCGACGGCAAAAGGAGCAATATTTATTTATCAAAAACCGAAAGTATAGAGATAACCATGTCAGATATTTGAGAGTCAAGGTGCTTACACATTGTCGAAGAAGTGATCGAGTAGTTGTAGTGTCAACTCCGCTGATGCAACATCCAACCGTTTGATCATCTGGCCAGTACGCCATATCATGAGACACAGAATTCTTCAATCTTGCTTTGATCTTCCACTTTCCTAACTTTGGAAAAGATACAACGGTCATTCTGGGATCTGAGGTAAATAGGCGGATGGTAGCTCCAAAGTGGTGACTATACATGATGGTCTTGGTCAGATATTATACGTTTTCATACAGTCGGGAAAGAGTCCTATAGCACGATGTATTGACATGGAGCTTTGGAAGAGCTTTTGTATCAAGTATACCAAGCGATTACCATATTAATAGATGTTAACCTACTGTGATGGCAAATATTTAAAACGTCTGAGGCAGGAGCAAACCCTTAACATCGCATCGACTCTTAACGTCACAATGCGGTGTTAAGTGTCGACATAACGGCCCATAAACTCGCAATTGTCCTTGCGATGTTCAGAGACGATCATGTCGATATTTTGACCATTTTGGCGCTTGTCGATGTAAATATATGACGAAAAAGACGAAACTAGTATAGCTGTCATATGTTTGGCATGTATGATGTCGAATTCAACATGCTGACACATCATTGTAAAAAAAAGCTTTTGTTCTACACTTGTGGGTGGAATATCAATACTTCGGTCAAACTATCTAACTTGAAATTAGAATGAAAATTTCGCAACAACATATTTCCAATTCGAGGCTTCGAGAAGAACAACAAAATGATTGGTCCAAAAAATACAGGATGACATAAACCCCTACACTACCTGCTTCACGCTGTATTGTAAACCCCTTAGCCAGTACGAACACAAAATAACATGGTTAACACGAATCCATTTGCTATTTTTGGTGTACACGGATCGAATTATTTGTGCTCCTTGCTCTCACTTCATATCGCGTCTCTGTGATGTACCGTAGGATCATTGGCACAATATGAATGTCGTCTCCATGATGGAGTGAATGATCTATCAGCTAACAGTTGGAGTCCGGTATTGTTTACAGTTTTACATCACAGCTTTTCAATATCACCAGACATTTGAGTCAATGTTGATTACACATGCAGAACTACTACTAAATTCATTTCTCTGTAGTCTACTCATCGGCTGGATGGTTTATTCGACAGTCATCGGCCGTTTCTTAAGCCAAATGGTGTTTTCTTCACAAATTCCTCCGCTATGTCTAAAACGGTGCTCGATATCCGAAATTAATACATCACAGTATAAACCAGGTTTAGAAGAGGAACCACTAGACTCGTCGTCCATGTCTGGTAGAGCCTTGCAGCCAAACGCACATTTGAGAGAAAGCTTTCATGATATTTTATTGAAATTCAGCTGATAACTGTACGCACCATTATAACTGTTTTGTACAGTTTTATGAAAGTACCGTTGCGCTTTTGCGTATTTTGATTCTATTTTGAAGTTTGAAGTTTGTAATTGGGTCTGAAAAAGTCTTCTTCGATTATGGATGTAGAAATTGGCTATGGAGGATGACTGGTTACCGCTATGGAGGATGACTGGTTACCGCTATGGAGGATGACTGGTTACCGCTATGGAGGATGACTGGTTACCGAATGTCTGATCAGACGTTTTTATATCCAATGGCTACTATCCACATCCGCATGATGTATGCAGTTAGCTTGTCAGTCTGTGGAGTCTTTGTTATGATATCTGTATTCGCAGAGCTTCACGTGGGTATAATTATGCACTTCTTTTGTTTGATCTACGCATATATTCAGAAATTGTTGAAAGAAAACCTGATCAAAGCTCGTTCCTTCGCATTCACAATTGTGAAGTCACCAGACAGTATAGCATATTTAACTGTATCTTTATGAAAACGAAAAGTAAACTATACAATTTTGAAATAATCAACTACCTCGTTTTGGATACTAATATTAAGGAAAGGCTGTGTGTTCCCCGATACCAGGTTTCTGAAATTTGGTGACAGACCTCGAGCCAAGAGAACAATATCTCTGGTGCAACGTTTCGTAGCTTAATCTGGGGTTGGCGGCCATATGAACGCCATGTTTAATAATAGTTCATGTGTGGTTAGATACACAATCACAATCAATTAAACTTGACTGTGAAACATTCTACTCCATGACTTCAATTAGACTTGACCGTGAAACATTCTACTCGATGACTTCAATTAAACTTGACCGTGAAACATTCTATTCCATGTCTTCAATTAGACTTGACCGTGAAACATTCTACTCGATGACTTCAATTAAACTTGACAGTGAAACATTCTACTCCATGACTTCAATTAAACTTGACCGTGAAACATTCTACTCCATGACTTCAATTAAACTTGACAGTGAAACATTCTACTCCATGACTTCAATTAGACTTGACCATGAAACATTCTACTCCATGACTTCAATTTCAACTAGTATATGAGAATACAGGCCAGTGGTAGAGATTTGACTATAGGAGCCCTACCATGTCTTGTCGGTATCACCACAAACCTCATTCTCCCATTGTCAGAGTTTACACATTCAGAAGGATTGGGTATAGACGTATAGACCCAAAAATATCTGGTAAAATGTCTTCTGACAGTCTATAGCCTCATCAAATATCTGTGTAACGATTGACATGATGATGTATACAATCTGATGACATGAGAATGCACAAACATGTGATGGCTCGAGACAAATCGCCTTGTGAAAGGCAAGAACTTGTTATAATTAAAAAGGGAACTAAAAGAAAATAAATTCTGTCACGTTCGGCCAATCCTTCCCGCATGTATATTCATTATAATGTTGAAAGCAGAGCGAATTAAAGTTTGCTGTTCTTTCAGTTCAGCTAAAAAACAGTCTACCCCAGCATAAAATCGATAATGCATGTATCATAGTGGAAACGAGATAAGAAGTTGTTGGATAACGATTGCTCTCACAGGTCGATGCCCCTTGATCAGTAGAACCTTCTGGGCTTAATAGCTAGCCTTTCATCGCTAAGATTTCTACGATGACAGATTAATCTTCGCTAACGTTCTATTTGCATATTGTAATTGCGGCTTATAAGTCGATAGATATTGGGTATTTCATCTTTATAAATTTATGTAAAACATTTTTGTGTCTTTTTGTCTCTTGTGTCTTCTTTAGTTGCTTCAGGCAGGTTTCATTCGTAAACTTGTCTATCATTCTCCAAAAATAATTTATCCAAACCCCCTCCTCCCCCCAACACACACGAACACACCAAACTTTCTACACCAATAACTTCCCCGAAGCGACGAGAAATTTAGCTGACATTGTCACTATTTGGTCTATCATACTGGTACATCAAGTTGAGCACACTGGTTCTCCTCAGATCACAGAAGCGGATGGATGACCGATGTAAAAAGTAAAATTGCCCGGTAGGAATAAATGTCCGGGTTTTTTCTTTTAACCCAGTTAAGGCCTGATCTTTAACTCCGGTAAGACACTGTAACGTGTGCCGGGCCGGTCATTGAACGGGACGCAGCTGAGCTTGGTCTCGTTATATGGTAGCGTACAAGCTGTCAGGCCGCTGTCCCTGCCGACACTAGTCCTTGCCAACTAGAGATTCACTTCGACCTGTCACCTTGTCTGGATCGAGAAAGTAGGAGAGTGTAGAGACAACCAAGGCTGATATAGAGTCAATTTATGTGCAATAATATTCAGTTAAATGTACAGGATGATCGTGGTTAAAGATGTAGATATGTACAGTTATCATATACACGCGCCGCGTAAAGGGCGGCCTGGTTGCTGGCCCTTTCCACACGGTAGGTGATCGTAGGGGCGGCCTGGCTGCTGGCCCCTCTCTTGATATGAAATGTCGTTGGAGCGAGGCTAAGGATAGCGGCTCGACGTCCTTCCTTCTCCCGGCTGTTGGAGCGAGGCTATGGATATAGCGGCTCTCCTCCCTCTAAGGTAGGTATATCGTCCCCAGAAAACGCTGTGGCTTCCCACCGTGGATATGACCGTCTTCCCCCTACAGGTACGTATGGTCCCAGAGATTGCTCCGTCTTCCCACCGTGGATACGTCTGCTTCTCCTTGTAAGAAATCTCCTCTACAGGGAGGTTCGTCTTCCCACCGTGGATATGTCCGTTCTTCCACAGTTGTAACCTGTCTTGCGAGGATGCTTCCGTATCGTCTTCCCTCCAAGGTAAGTATATCTTCCCCAGAAAGTCCCCTGAATGTGTCGTGGCTTCTTCACCGTGGATACGTCTGCTTCTTCTTGTGAGAGATCCCCTCTACAGGTAGATTCGTCTAATAACCGTGATCTCGGCTGACTTCTATCCAGGCGTAGTCTGGCTTGCGAGGATCCTCTCCTCAGGATGTATCCGGCTAGATGATATGGTCTAATATAACGTCTCTGGCAGTGAATCTGTCTGTAACAGTTTTGAGATGCTGCTTCGGTGGCGTGCTCATAGGCACCGTAAACGACCCAGACTGGGGTACTCACGACGACCGATAAAACAGACCTTCTTCGAAAGACTTCCTTCAACGTCTCGGATCACATCAAATTGCCCTGCTTCCCCTCACAGGTTGGTACCAGTTTTCTGTCACCCGTTTCACGGCGAGAACGCTCTCAGACAGCGTTATGCCTCTCCACCGTGAACACTTCAGGGCCCCCAACACATAAGCTGGCTTGTGAGAGTGACTTCTTCCTTCGAACTCCAATCAGGTAGGTACAGTTGGATCCTAGGTATCGCCAGTGCGGTATAGTGCTTTCATGTATCAGCAGCCCAATTCCATATCCCTTGGAATATTACCGGTCGCCCCAACGCATCCCAGCATTCGCCGACCACACTGCTGCTCGATACCCTTCACTAATACAACAGACACTGGACTTCCTATGTTCCCTCTTCTTCGTACAGGCACCGTCCACCGATTACACGTCTCCGCATGCAATACACTGTTCAGTCTATTAGCCCAATAGAAGCGTATAGCTACCTGGTTGCAGTTCAGATCTGAAGTGATTTCCATGCCTGATCTCCGTCTTTTATACACATCAGACCAACCTTCACATGACGTCGTGTTGCCCGTATGATAAATCACATTTTCCTGCAGCGCCATGTGCACTATCCAGTCAAAGACAACTCACATCATTGTACGATAACTCCAACCGTTATCACAAAGCAGAGTTTGGGGGAATTCCCGACTTCTAGTTTCACTTTCGTTACTGCTGATTACATGTATATCGCCGTATATTGTTTGCACAGTTTCTTTGTCAACGGGAACATTATGCAGTAATCTCCGTTGATATCACAGACCAAGAATGGACACAAATACTGGACGGTAAGTTCATTCAGATATATACCCGTTGTATACCCGTATTTATGTTGAGCGTTGTTGCATCATGTAGACCCCAATTTTCGTCATATTTCAGGGTTGGCGTGCACTCTTCGTTCCAGACTTTCGCTTCGGTTTGGGCTTGTGTTCAGTCCTGATTTAACGTTTAGGGGATACCAATATTCGTTACAACACATTTTCTTAAAGAGAAACATTTGAAAAGGGACATGGTTTCCTGGAACTTTCGTTCCTTTCACATCGAGTGTTTTACAGGTTGGGCTGAACATTGTCCAGGATAATAGGAACTGAGGCCACTCTCGTACCCTGGCACGTGTAGGCGCCGTCACGATATGACTGAACAATTGTTGAAAACGACGTTAAATCGTACTCATTCACTCACTCACTCACTCATATTAGTGTTATTTAGAGCTTAATTACATATTCCTCCAACCAGAGGATCATGGAAATATTCAGCATGGCGGACACAAGGATGTGACTGAAAAGTCACGTAGATGTGACTGAGAAGTTTTCTTCTTTTTTTCTTCAGACATTTTGAGTTTTTACGCCCAAAATAATTTTATTTTTACATCGATTATTTCATAATTTATTTTGTGGGTTCCCGGAGAAGAGATCATCAATAAAAAACGGACCAAAAATGCAGTTATACGTCACTGTGACGTCATCAGAGCAACCATCTTAAATTTGGCCCGCAGATATATTGTTGAAAGTTTCAGTCCCCTAGTCTGAGGAGTAAGATAACCATTTAGAGAGCCGAAATGGCCACTTCCGAGACTGCGGCACACTCCAAATCGCCCAGGCCAGATAGGGTTCATATAAGATTACCATGTCATTCATTGTAGCATCTTGCTTCGGCCCAACTAACTGACTGTGTAAGTATATGTGATAAAGACTGTCCAGGAGTCTACATTCAGTTTTCCAAATGTGACATACCGAGTTTCGCTAGATGGACGTCAGATGGACGCTTCCGGTGAAAATTAACGTTAATCACATTTAAAAAATCTATATCTATACAGTGAAGTACTGCATCCGAAATTATACAAAAAGAAATCTCAGTGAAAGTCTTCGAAATGCGCCCGAGTCCGTCCAATGACGTCTAGATTACTAGTACATGTGTATATAATGTCGGGGGATTTGCAAGGCGCGCCGTTGGCGCGTGGACATGGGATACACACTAAAATTTGCGAACGCCTGTCGCGTCCATTTTAACACCAACGCTCTCCAAAGATATGAAATTCTTCTTGAATACGGGTATTCAGAATAGCTGTTCTGGTGTTGAGTGGCATTACAAGTTGAAGAGCTGTTCTGGTGTTGAGTGGTATTACAAGTTGAAGAGCTGTTCTGGTGTTGAGTGGTATTACAAGTTGAAGAGCTGTTTTGGTGTTGAGTGGTATTACAAGTTGAAGAGCTGTTCTGGTGTTGAGTGGTATTACAAGTTGAAGAGCTGTTCTGGTGTTGAGTGGTATTACAAGTTGAAGAGCTGTTCTGGTGTTGAGTGGTATTACAAGTTGAAGAGCTGTTCTGGTGTTGAGTGGTATTACAAGTTGAACAGCTGTTCTGGTGTTGAGTGGTATTACAAGTTGAAGAGCTGTTCTGGTGTTGAGTGGTATTACAAGTTGAAGAGCTGTTCTGGTGTTGAGTGGTATTACAAGTTGAAGAGCTGTTCTGGTGTTGAGTGGTATTACAAGTTGAAGAGCTGTTCTGGTGTTGAGTGGTATTACAAGTTGAAGAGCTGTTCTGGTGTTGAGTGGTATTACAAGTTGAAGACCATTGTACACATTTAGAATACGACTAAATGAACGACAAAATTCAAATGTTTAACACTGCTGTTCTTGGTTATTCAAGTACAACAAAGGAGTGTTCTAAAACTGTTACAATGGAACACCATTTGGTGTCACCGTTTTTAGTTGGTAATTCCAATTCCAAGTTCATTTAGAACGTCAAATATATATTCACATATATTCCTAAGTAAACGTCTCATATCATTGTAAAGATAACTGAGACAATTGAGTGTGGGTGTGAGGGTGACGGATTACAGGTGTGGTCGTGAGGGTGATGAATATTTATTTGATTGTATGCCTGTTTTGAATAATAATATCATATCCCAATATCTTCCTGAGGTATAACGTGACCAGAACATATACTTCACAAACTTGGAAGCTGAAAGGTTGATCATGATCAGTAGATCAAACGACCCATTAACCTGGCAGCTAAAGAGTATATCATCAATGCTGTAAACTCCCCTTGTGAAAGGAATATTAGCCAAGTGAAAGTGAAGGTGCAGATATGTGTATGTAATTTCATGCCTGATTTGTCGAATTAATTCTGCTATATAATCAAAAGTGAAAATCAAGCTTATTTCATTGATGCCAGTTTAAAGCTGCAGCTGTTGGCTTCCGGTCTCGAAGAAGAACCAGGTTAGCGCAAAACGGTTGATTACATGAGCTTATTATTCTCCCAGAACGTTATTGAGACCCATACATGCATTGTAGCAACTACTAATGACACATTTTTCGCAATTTACGACAATTGTGTCATTTGTAGTTCCTACAATGACAATTGTGTCATTAGCGGCTGCTACAATGCATTCCATTTGTCGATGCGTACACTAGTAGTATGTAGCGAGCAAATTCATGAGATAGCGCCTCACTGCGCATGCGCAGACCCTGGGATGACGTCACAATAGGTGGTGTGCGCATGCGTGTGTGATGTGTGGTGGGAGGTGGGTACAAGATGGCGGCCAGTTTTTGTGTCGTGTGTGGTGGGAGGTGGGTACAAGATGGCGGCCAGTTTTTGTGTCGTGTGTGGTGGGAGGTGGGTACAAGATGGCGGCCAGTTTTTGTGTCGTGTGGTGGGAGGTGGGTACAAGATGGCGGTCAGTTTTTGTGTCGTGTGGTGGAAGGTGGGTACAAGATGGCGGCCAGTTTTTGTGTCGTGATGTGGTGGGAGGTGGGTACAAGATGGCGGCCAGTTTTTGTGTCGTGTGGTGGGAGGTGGGTACAAGATGGGTGGTGGGAGGTGGGTACAAGATGGCGGCCGGTTTTTGTGTCGTGTGGTGGGAGGTGGGTACAAGATGGCGGCCAGTTTTTGTGTCGTGTGGTGGGAGGTGGGTACAAGATGGCGGCCAGTTTTTGTGTCGTGTGGTGGGAGGTGGGTACAAGAATATGTGGGTGGTGGGACAAGATGGCGGCCTATGTGTGGGTGGTGTGAGTGAGTGCAAGAATGTATTCATCCGCGGTGATGCAGTCATGTCTGGCGGTGATTCGGTCTCGGGAAAAAGCTTCCGCGCAGAAAAAGTAGTCCCTAGATAAAATGGTCCGATGGGGCCGAGTGAGGTATCAAAGAGAAGCTTAGGTGAGGGGGCATCTAATGGGCTGGGTGTGGGATTGAACTATCGGCATTGTGCGCATGCGCGGTGGCCGAAGGGTATGAAAATAGCCTTTTTGGAGCTAGGAGATTGACTACTGGTCCAGTGGGGTCGAGTGAGGCATCAATGTGAAGCATTCATGAAGGGGCATCTGATGGACTGGGTGTGGGGTTGAATTAGGGTGATTCTGCGCATGCGCGGCGGCCAAAGGGTATGAAAATAGCCGTGTTGGAGCTAGGGGATTGACTACTGGTCCAGTGGGGTCGAGTGAAGTATCAAATTGAAGGTGAGGTGAAGGAGCATCTAATGGGCTGGGTGTGGGGTTGAACTATCGGCATTCTGCGCATGCGCGGCGGCCAAAGGGTGTGAAAATAGCCTTTTTGGAGCTAGGAGCGCCCCTAATGGACCAATGGGGTCGAGTGAGGTATCAAATTGAAGCATTCATGAAGGGACATCTAATGGGCTGGGGTGAGGTTGAACTATACCCTTTAGGTGTATTGATGATAATAAAATTTAAAGATCACATGGGCTGGGTGTGGGGTTGAATTAGGGTGATTCTGCGCATGCGCGGCGGCCAAAAGGGTATGAAAATAGCCTTTTTGGAGCTAGGAGAGCCCCTAATGGACCAATGGGGTCGAGCGAGGTATCAAATTGAAGGTGAGGTGAAGGGACATCTAATGGGCTGGGGTGGGGTTGAACTATACCGTTTAGGTGTATTGATGATAATAAAATTTAAAGATCACATGTCCAACACATACTCACATAATGAAAGCAAGAATCGAACTTGCGTCCCTCGAGATGAAGGATACCCGTCCAGGTTTCATTTTTTTGAGGTGTACTGAAATGCTCTCTCTAATTTATGCCACGGTATCTATTTTTACAGCTGTCAACTGTTATGGTTTGGTCACAATGTTGCCATTTTCTCCCCTATATTTAGCGTCCACAAAAAGAAGAGTATATTACAGCAATTATGTTCAAGAAAACACCCCGCTAGAAAATTGTCTTCAAATTGTCTGTTGTTGTAGGAGTATAAAAAAATCCTGGTCAACAGGGGCGCGTATATTTCGTGCGACGATATGTTGCCAATGCATTGAAATTAGCTTACCTGATAAAAGAGTTTAGTCCAGATGATCTGGGGCTGTTTTTTTCCTAGGTGGGTATAACACACCATGAAGCCTTCATCACGATGCATTCGTATGCTAAAAATACCAGAACTGTATACACTTCGAAATCTGTGAAAGAATATCAATTTTCACGTTTCCTGTCTGATATCACACAAATTTACGCGTCCGCTCGAACACAACACAGCACACTCCCTCGATTACAGTCTACGTGTGACGGGTATACGACACCGAAAGGAACAAAGTTCCGTTATAAACTGCGACAGAGAATGTTCCCCAGCTCAGAAAACAACACAATGATCAGTGAAATCGTCCTCCGTATGCAGGACGCTAACAAAACGCTAACAAAATGGCTGCTCAAGACCAAAATTTGCCCGGATAATAACGTCGTTCAAACCACAGCGCCATCTATACGCTTTGGTGCAAGGGAGACAACTCGGACTAGACCAATTCTCAGGCGAAGATCATGTCCGCTATATTTGGCCTGTATGGGTATAGGGGTGATCGGTTTTTTTATGGCTTTTACTATGAGCTATGAGGTTGATCATGTAGAATACGATGGAAAAAAATTTGAAAGTACCGCGTAGGCTTGTATATAGATCCATATAGACCCATATACACTCATATACTGGGATATTAGTATGTATAAATCCATACGGGGTGGACATGTTGGAGTCTAGGTGGAGCACTAGTGGCCCGATGGGGTAGAGTGAGGTCTTATTTTAAAGCTCTCGAGGAAATAAATAAATAAATAAATAAATAAATAATAATAAAAAAAATCAAAAAAATCGGCGAGTAGTAGACGAAGGGAAAATTGGAAAGTACTGACCATGCCCCAGAATACTTCATATGCATATCACGGCCTTAAGGCCTATGTAAGATGTAATCTACTTCACAGTTTAGTAGTATAAAAAGCGCAAGTCCTATTGACCTTGCCCCTTCCAAAGAAATAAAATCGGCTCTATTTTACAGGAGTATATACGCAGGTGACGTGGGTTGTCACGTCACTTCCGGGTTTTCACTAAACACTACCTCCAAACATAGAAGAGTTCCAATTGTTTCCCTTAGACGTCCGTATGTTCATCCTCCAAACCCACAAGAGTTCCAATGTTCAACCGCCGGGGTGTTTTCCCGCCCCAGCGCCCCGCAGCGCGCGCGTCATCCCGCGTCATCCCCGGCAGTGCGCGCGCGGACGCGGGTCAAAAGGTCAAAGGGTCACCTCCAGGTCAGACGGTCCAATGTCCAATGGGACAATGTTGCGGCATCGCTATAGTCAGAGCTTGAGCACAAAAAAAAAAAAAAAAGGGGGATTCTAGATGAACCTGGGAAAGATGGACAGTTCCATTTGGAACAATCAGCGGTCGAGAAAAAGAGCCAATCAGCGGTCGAGAAAAAGAACCAATCAGCGGTCGAACAATCAGCCAATCGAATTGGGGTATTCACGGTGTGCTTTCGCTGACGTCCGCGCCTACATCTGGGTTCTTGTACACCCGGGTAATGTTTTTCTGGACCCGGATGGGTTACCTTTGGCTCCATTCTAGGCCACTGATTGGCTAATACGGTGTTCAAAGCCACTTTCATGCATTATGCTCATAGAACTTATAGTCATAATCTATACGTGTTGGACGAGTCTCTTCACTCACCGTATACACGTACCTCAATGAAATACCCGCTCCAAACCTAGACCAAAGACACGTACTTGGTCTGTAGGCTGATTTCATTGGCTCTCTATTTTTACTATAGTGCTCTTGCATTCTAACCTTGATGGGTTGCCTAGAACTTATAGTCATAATCTATACGTGTTGGACGAGTCTCTTCACTCACCGTATACACGTACCTCAATGAAATGCCCGCTCCAAGCCTAGACCAAAGACACGTACTTGGTCTGTAGGCTGATTTCATTGGCTCTCTATTTTTACTATAGTGCTCTTGCATTCTAACCTTGATGGGTTACCTAGAACTTATAGTCATCAACATAATATATACGTGTTGGACGAGTCTTTTCGCTCACCGTATACACGTACCTCAATGAAATGCCCGCTCCAAACCTAGACCAAAAACACGTATTTGGTCTGTAGGCTGATTTCATTGGCTCTCTATTTTTTACTATAGTGCTCTTGCATTCTAAACTTGATGGGTTACATTCTGGCCCCATCCTACACCACTGATTTCAGTTTGACTGAATCTCCACATTGGGCATTGATGCATTAGGAATAAAACACACAAGACAGGGTTTTTTGGTGAGATCTCATTGTTTTTTTATTCAGTGAACAACAACAACGTGAGAACAACCACGTGAAAACTCAAGCCCAGAACAAGGGGCTTGTAATTAACTGAAGCCCAGAACAAGGGGCTTGTCATTAACTGAAGCCCAGAACAAGGGGCTTGTACATTGAAGCCCAGAACAAGGGGCTTGTCATTAACTTAAGCCCAGAACGGGGCTTGTACATTGAAATGATGGGCGGCCCAGTCACAGACGAGTACATCGCGGTCCTCGGCCTGGGGGTACTCGTCAAACATCTGTACGATAGTAGATAAGGGTCTTCCCCGGCATCGATGGTACAGGTAAAATAAGCAATATTGTCCGCACACGCCACTGGTCAGGCTTTGCAACGTTTGACTATTCCAACACCACGTCTCTGTGCCTTGATCCATGAAGTCTGTTAAATCGGGATGGAGGGGTGGCAGACCGTACGGGTCAAAGTATTCCCCCTGCTGTTCTGTCAAGTACACGGCCACCCAGTGTTCACCGGGTCGATCCATCGGGTCCGTGTTGAGAACGTAAGCAGCAGGATATATACGGTCTAATGGAAACACATCTCGGGCGAACACCCCTTGAAAGACCCTACGTGTCTCTGGGTCATTCTCCAGCACGGTGGTTATCTGGTCTGTATCCATGTTAGGTGGAGAAGTCACACAGGACGTTGCGCGCCTTGTCCACTTGAATGATGTTGTCAAACTCGGCGTAGCAGATCACATTGACGGTGGTCGCCAGGGCTCGTGCAAAGTGGATTTCCAACCGTAAGTTGCCTTGCTTGGCCAGGGCCAGCTGATGGTCGTTCTCTAAGGTGGGGGTCAGATCGAAACAGAACAACGTGTGTCCGTTCCCGTAGTCCTCCCGACTGATCATATTCCCTTCGTCCTGGTTTATTTGACCGGTGGCTGTAAACAGGCTCTGATAGGCTCGAATGAAATTCCTCCGCCCAAAGTTCGGGGTTAAGGCCGTGGCTGGCACCTGTTGTCCATCCACATGCAGGGCCACAAAATTGATGCCGAAATGTTTAAAGTCAAACGGATTCTCTGAAACTGTAGAAACTGTAGGCTCCGCTGAAACTGGTATTTTCCACACAGGCCAGGATCAATCGCTTGGTTAGTTCCCCCAGGAACAGGTTTTCTTTGTTGGCGCCCATATTTCCAGCAGGCACAGAGAACACTTTGGTTTGCACACGTCGGATAGGGTACTGGGCTGGTTTTGTTTCCAAGGCTTTCATGTGTCCCAATTGAACGACTGGATTCGGTTTCACTTTTCGGACATACAGGACTGCGTCTTGGATGACAATCTTATAGTCAGCTACATGCCCCTCTACGTTAGTGGCCATCAAGGCGAAGGTCGGAGGCGCCCGTATCAGTCGGATTTTGATGGGGATCTTGTTCAAGAGGTACCGGTCTTGCATGAACATGTCTGCATGCAGTCGACCCATCATATCCACCGAGGCACTGTTCGCAGTGAAAGCCTTCCGTTTGTTATATCCCCCATTGTCCGCCGTGTCCATGTGCTCGGCCGTGTCCCTGTAGAATAAAGCGGTTGTCAGCTGAGATTGTTTAGCCTCTCGGCCATACGACAACAGTGTCTCGATGTAGGCTCGATAGGGGTACGTGTTGGTGGAGTCACTGATGAGTTTGTCGCTGAGAAAAATATCCACCTGCTGAAACATCGAGTGCAGCCAGAGATTCGTCTGGCCCACCGTTGCTTGGTCAGCGATTCTGGTGCCAGCTCCATTGACCACCTTGGCTTTCACATACAAGTAGGTATGGGCTAAATCCACATAGGCCGTATCCGCATTACTGATGGTGAACTCGATGGGCCCGGTTTCGTTGATGCTGGAGAGCGGGAGATGCTCCACCCATAATCCTTGTTCGACACTGGTTTGTGTGGGCGGCACGGTCCACAAATCAAATTCACTGTTGGTGGAGGGGCAGGACTCGGTGTGGATTAAGGACATGTTTTAAGAAAAGATATCCCGGGTGTTCTTGGATGTGCGTCGTCGCTGGGTCGGTCGTCGACTGGTGCGTGGTCTCGGTGGGGCAGCTCTTTTATTCCCTACGGTGCGTTGTGCTTTGGCCACCAAGACGCCTCCCGCTTCTTTGGCCCGTCGTTTCAAGGCTTGTCGGGGTGCCGTACCCCCCAAGACATCACCGGCCACTTGCAGTCCACTGCGTACCGCTTGTTTGCCGATTGCTTTCACCCCACGCGTCACCAAGGGCAGGAACGTTTTCACAATGCTGCCGAGTATGTTCCCCAGACCATGTCCTCGTTGCATGCGTGCACCGCTAAAGACCGGAAAGCCACCCCCGGCCTGTTGGGCATAATAGTCGGCATAGCTGCGTGCATCGCACTCGTAAGGTACTTTCATTATGCAAAGTGGGGAGCACGTGCTTGTCGAAAATGAAGTGTCAGCACCACTTTTCCTCGTTCGAATGCCACCGGTCGTCCCGTGTCATCTCTTATATCCACCGTGATCGTGTTGATGTCAGTTTGTCGTACGGGCAAGTAGAGCATGTGGGTGAAACTGTGGGTGACTTGACCTCCATACGTCTTTTTAATGGGGACCACCCGTAACAGAGGTGTGTTGATATCGCCCACGATGTGGTTGTCCACCACGTCCGAGTAGACGTAGAGTCCGTACATACCCGACTTCATATCCATCGGCATCTCGCCATGGTGTTGGGTGGGACCAGCGAACGTCTGTAGATCGAAACCCAGCATTTGCTGTAGTGTAGGACTGAGTTTCACATTCACGGTATCGGTGACGGTAAGCTGTGCCTTGTCGTTGTGTACGTTGACATCGAAGAACACGTTTCTCTTGAAGCGCAAGGCTATCAGGCGTGTTGCACTATCCGTCACCCCCCGTAGCGCCTTATCATGCATCAGTCTTGACAGCCCACCCATGAACTCCTTGGGAGTATCGTATTGGCCTTCGGGCAGGGTGAGTCGGGTGTTTTTGCCTTCGTAGGTCACCTCGTACCACACTTCATTGGCTCGCACGTTGTACCACGAGTAAGGGTATTGGATATCCACGAGGGCACATTCCCAGCGTCCAGGTAAATGTAACGGTTGTGGTAACTGGGTGACGTACTTGGCCACGGTGTTGTCAGGAAACACATCCAGCGAACTGTTACTGGGTAGGGTCAGGTAAAACATGGCGACTGAGCTGTCCTGCTGCTGCTGTTGGTTTTAATAGGTCTTCCAGGCCTTGGGCGGTTGTGTGCGGCGTCGTGTTCGTCGCGTTGACTTGCTACGTGTCACGGCTCTGGAGATGTGGGGTGTCTTGATCAAGGGTGTTTTTTTAAAGGTCTGAAAAGAAGGTGCCCGTTGTGATGGTGGTGGAGTTTTGGGGGGTGACTCCGGTTCCCAGTCGGATTCCCAAGAAGGTTGTGGTGAGAGTCGTGGTGCACGACTCGGCGATTGCTGGGTTTGCTGCATAAAGGCCCAGCGGTGGGGGTTCCCCACCAATTCCTGTGGTACATGCATGTCTTTCAAGCCTTGAGCGAAGACCTCCCATCCTCGAGGATCGGTGTGCGATCTGCGTTGACGCATCAGATCATTCACTAAATCCGTCATGTGGGTGCCGGGGACCACCTGATTCTGTACCAGGAGTTCGCTTTTATCATTCCAAGTCATGTTAGGATTCTGTTTCATCCGTTGTAATACCAGGCCAGCTTGTTTCTTGAATGAGGCAGGTACACTCTTCAGCACTTCGTCTTCCACCCACTGTGGGGCTGTGGGGGCTACCTCACCCGGCTGTTGGAGCGGTGCTGAGGTCAGCGGTCTGTCACGTGGTGGTGGTGGTGGTGGTGGTGGTGGTGGTGCTGTTGCTGGGGTAGACAGGGTTTTGTATTGGTCCATGAACGTCATGTACCGTTGAAGCGTCTCATTGTACCGTTGTACTTTCTCACTGTCGCTTAACCCCGGTCTCTGTAAGATCTGTTGCATCTCTCCATCGAGGCTGTTTATGGTCTTCACCGTAGGTGGGACAGGGTAGGGTGATTGGAGGTTTTGCAGGAACCGTGGTTCGACGAGGACCATTTTTTCGTGTGGTTCATTGTCGGCCGAAGAGTCCACCCAATACTGGACCCAACACGGAAGCGGCCAACGGTGCTAAGATGGCCCCGAGAAAGCCGCCTTTCTGTAACACCTTTTTCTTTTGTGTTTGAGGGACCCGCTTGTGGACTAGGGTTCGGAGACCTGTCTTATGCTTGGCCAACTTGGTCTTCTGAGCCGGAGTCAGTGGTACGTTGCCTTTTAACAGGTTGTACCCGATCTCGCACAGACAGCGTACAAGGTCAGGGTCCGCACCGCGTACAATGGTTCGGACTAACTCGGGTGGGGCCGTCTTCAATACACGGAGCGTGGGAGCGTGCTTCCGTACTCGCGCAGACATCCTGTACAACTAATGCTAGAACCCACAACTCTGCCCTTTTTATCCACCTCACAGACAAAGTCAACCCTGCTGTGGTATTCATTCTTTTTATTATTCCCCATCATCAAACACACGGACCCCAGCTGGGGGCGCCACTTTGGGTGTGTTTACATTATTTTTGCATGTACACGTGGTGGGTCTCTCCGGGAAAGATGCCGGTCCGTAGTCGAAGGTGGTCGGGGGTGGCTTGCTTGAGGTCGAACAGCATATACCCGTGCTGAGGGGTTGTGGCATCTTTAAAGGCTTCCAACGCAAACGGTGTGCGGCCGGGATACATCTGTCTCGCCAGGTGCAGCAGTTGAGTGGTATCTCTCGGGTTTTTGAAGACCACCAGGTAGTGGGCATTTAAGCTGATATTCCGATGTTCTTTGTTTTTACTGAACAGATTCTGCACAATGTAGATGATGCTGAGCCGTCGATGATGGCTGCCTTTGGTAAAGAGTTGGGTGACCCGTGCATCCGTCTCCGCCATGAGATCATCCAGAACCACCAAGGTGTCGGGTTCCAAATCGGCCAGGTTGGGTAGGCCTTCCACGAACGTGATGTGGGGCATTGCTGCATACGCTTCCTGCCATTCTCCGTAACACCACACGACTCGGGCAATGGGTGGAGTGATCATGCTGTCGGCGTGTTGAAGGAGCTTCCTGACGAAGTGCGTTTTGCCGGAGCCCGTCGGTCCTGCGATGACGCAAGTGAAGGGATGCTGCCACCCAGGGTCCATGGTTTGAGGTCTATCCGTTGTCGTGGTAACCCGCTCTTGTAAATTTCGTACGAGTGAACTGGAGTGGTGGTGGGTACAACGTCGGTCGTCGTTGTCTGTTCACGTTCAGAGATGGTGCTGGGGGTGGGTACAACGTGGGTGGTCGGTTCACTGTGAGGGATGAAATCCGGTGGGTCTTGAGACGTGGTAGGTGTACTTGGTGTAAGTGTAGAGCTCGACGTGGCTTGTACGCGGGGTGTGGTGGTGGTGGTGACTGGGCTCGATACGACTGGTGCTCTCTGTAGACCCGTTTCACTGATGGCTGGTGTTCTCAGTTGGTTAACGTACTGACATAGGCTACGTCGTAAAACACACCTCCGTACAACACACTCAGCAGGGTTAGCAATAGCACCCCAAAGACCACTTGCGCTTTGCGCGTTTTGCGAGACGCTGTCTTCGGAGGCAGCTGCTGTTGGTCCATAGCACTGGGGTCGGACGTGGAATGAAGGAGGACGGCAGTGGTGTCTGGCTTTATAGTCGTTTCACCTGGTTGGCCGCGACCCAGGAATTGAAGGAACTGGGCCAGCCTTGCCATTTTACGAAATCTGCTCCACCGTGTAGTAGTCTTGCTGTGTTTTTACAACAGGCTGTAATTCCGTGTCGTAAAACGTCCCCAGCAACGTTTCCCCTTGGAGATCTTCCAGTTCATAGACTCGCCGCTGTCGGGGTAGGCGCCGTTTAATCAGGAAGTGCTCATCGCTCCAGTTGGGCAAGTAACTTTTCTCGAACTTGCCCTTGACTTTACTGATCCGTACAGGGTCCCCGACCTTGTACACCGCCTTCGTCGTTCGCTGCGATGGCCTGGGGTACAAGACACGCCGGACTTGGGCTTCATTGCGTTGGGTCACGGTAATGGGGCTCTCTCTATACTTCGATGATAGGCTCGATTGTAACCCCTCACCAGTTTCGGGAGAACATCGATGTACCGCCTTGTATTCTTATAGGTGAAATATTTATACATGCGGCCTTTGAATGTCCTGTTGAACCTCTCCACCACGGAAGCCTTGGTCTCGTTGTACGTATGGAAGAAAAACACCTTCTGTTTCTTGAGAAAGGCTTGGAACGGTCTGTTGAGGAATTCCGTGCCTTCGTCGGTTTGCAAATACAAAGGTTTGCGCCCGGTCTTGAAGATGTCTTTGAACGCCGCTATGAGATTTGCCCCCGTTTTCGTCCGGATGGGTACCACCCACGCATACTTGGATAGGATATCGATGCACGTCAAGATATACCGATTCTCATCGTTGTGTTTGGCAAAGGCGCTCATATCCACCAAATCCGCTGGCCACTGGGCATCTATTCCTCCCACGATGACCCGGTTCCGTAGAAAATGGCGACGGACAGATCGATGTAAGGTATAGGTGTCTTGTCTTCTTAACCAATCTCGGACTTGGGCACGTTGTACCCCCTGGGGTTTGGCCGCTCGAGAGAGAGCCAACAATGCACTATAGGCTGCCGGACTGTCGGGACTGTAGTATAAGTTATCCAACACCTTCTCCCAGCGCTTCATGGTGACAAAATGATGATGGACCCTGGCTCTATCGTTTATTTATAACGGGTATATCTTGGGCCGGAGTTTCTTTCTGATTTTCTTCGTAGACTTCCACAGTGGCCATGGTAAATGACCAGTCCAACTCGTCTGATGACCGCTTGATAAGCCCTTCATCCACATCCACCACGGCATCTTCCAATGCAGACCATAGATCAGGGTGAAGGGTAAAATGCACTGTACCTCCATCTAGCCGAGCCAATTGAGCAAAGAAAGGGCCGCGTCGGATGTACACATCGTGACACAAGTGGATGAGGTCGCCGTCCAGTTCACCAGACAACACCCGTTTGAATTTGGTCCAAGCCCTCCCGGGACAGACGAATGTGAGCCGGGCACGGTTGTGTAGGGTCCGTGTCTCCCACCACCTCCTCCATGATATCGACCTTATCCGCATACACGTGCAGGAAAACCTCGGGGGTCAAGCTGAAATACGCCAGTACTATATGCTCCGTCATGGTCAGTACGTGAATGGTACCAGATTTCACTGTCTCTCGTATTTATAGGGAGAACCCCGTGAGATCAAAGGATCAGGTGGTCATGTCATTGGGCTGACTGAGTCTAGCGGGGTAATCAATGGCATCGTCGTCGGGTTCATGTAGTTGTTCATGGGGTTCAGCCGCCGCGTCTTCCATAGCACGAACCCACGCTAATTGGTCGAGTGATCGGTCGTCCGGTGTAAATAACTGGTCCACAATAGGCACTATTTTCTCCAAGGCTGACCACACAGAGGAAGTTAGGCTGATACTTCGCGTAGGCTCTTGGTAGGGACCCAGACGTATGTGGACGGGTGGTACGGAATATACGTAGATGGCGTTGTCCAGGTGGATGAGGTCTCCGTCCAACTCACCGCTCAACACCCGTTTAAACTTAGTCCACCCATCACGCTGTAGTGTCACCGGATTCGATAGCCTCTCAGCGGGCGTCCAGTAAATAGCTTGATCGTCTTTCACCAGGGTGACTTTATCTTGATAAATGTATAACCTCACACTGGGTGTAAGAGGCAGGATGGCGCGTAGTGACATGCTTGCTGTAAATGTCGAAGGGAGAATGACACACACTCTGTCTCATCCCCTGTATTTATAGTGTCACTACCACAGCGCCAGGGTGAATAGGGCACAGACTAGTATGAGGCCAACCAGCCGGCGCTGGTTCCGGCGTGAGCGCTCCTGGTCCATAGCGCGAGCATCAAGGATGGCTGTCATAGTCCGGTAGTGGTGAGTGATGGCACGCCTCTCCATCGAGTGCACTCTGTGGAGGACCGCTTCTGTGAACTCGTTCAGGATCTGGCGTCGTCCCTCGTTGTCGTCGCCATCTGCAAACATGGACCGGACCACTGCTCGGTAACCCGTGAATGAATTCACCACGGTGGCATACTGTAAAATGCGAGTCGCATGGGGCTGGATCTCCCCCATGGCTCTGTAGAAATGAAGGTGTGGGATCCAGAGGGACATGTTTTATAGACCAGATGTAGCTCTACGGGTGTAGTCCGTGATACGTACTATTCTGATGGGTTAGTGCAAAAAAAGGGAGCAACAACAACAACACAGATTACAGATCAATCCTTTTTCCAGGTCACGCCCGATTCACGCAGACCGGAAGTGACGTCATACCCGCGCATGCGCAGAATGCCGATAGTTCAACCCCACACCCAGCCCATTAGATGCCCCTTCATGAATGCTTCACATTGATACCTCACTCGACCCCACTGGACCAGTAGTCAATCTCCTAGCTCCAAAAAGGCTATTTTCATACCCTTCGGCCACCGCGCATGCGCACAATGCCGATATTTCAATCGCACACCCAGCCCATTAGATGCCCCCTCACCTAAGCTTCACTTTGATACCTCACTCGACCCCACTGGACCAGTAGTCAATCTCCTAGCTCCAAAAAGGCTATTTTCATACCCTTTGGCCACCGCGCATGCGCACAATGCCGATATTTCAATCCCACACCCAGCCCATTAGATGCCCCCTCACCTAAGCTTCACTTTGATACCTCACTCGACCCCATCGGACCATTTTATCTAGGGACTACTTTTTCTCCGCGGAAGCTTTTTCCCGAGACCGAATCACCGCCAGACATGACTGCATCACCGCGGATGAATACATTCTTGCACTCACTCACACCACCCACACATAGGCCGCCAATCCGCCATCTTGTACCCACCTCCCACCACACGACACAAAAACCGGCCGCCATCTTGTACCCACCTCCCACCACATCACGACACAAAAACTGGCCGCCATCTTGTACCCACCTCCCACCACACACGACACAAAAACTGGCCGCCATCTTGTACCCACCTCCCACCACACATCGGATATAGAGAGAATTATTAGGTTTAGCGTACACACGACACAAAAACTGGCCGCCATCTTGTACCCACCTCCCACCACACATCGGATAGAGAGAGAGAATTATTAGGTTTAGCGTCACATTGTACCCACCTCCCACCACACGACACAAAAACTGGCCGCCATCTTGTACCCACCTCCCACCACACGACACAAAAACTGGCCGCCATCTTGTACCCACCTCCCACCACACATCGGATAGAGAGAGAATTATTAGGTTTAGCGTACACACGACACAAAAACTGGCCGCCATCTTGTACCCACCTCCCACCACACATCGGATAGAGAGAGAATTATTAGGTTTAGCGTACACACGACACAAAAACTGGCCGCCATCTTGTACCCACCTCCCACCACACATCGGATAGAGAGAGAGAATTATTAGGTTTAGCGTCACATTGTACCCACCTCCCACCACACGACACAAAAACTGGCCGCCATCTTGTACCCACCTCCCACCACATCACGACACAAAAACTGGCCGCCATCTTGTACCCACCTCCCACCACACGACACAAAAACTGGCCGCCATCTTGTACCCACCTCCCACCACACAGGCCACGCCCCCTCATCACGCATGCGCACCTCCCCAACCTCCCCCAATTGTGACGTCAAAACAGGTTCTGCGCATGCGCAGTGAGGCGCTATCTCATGAATTTGCGTACTACATACTACTATCATGCCAATGTCCTCATCTCCCTTGTTGCGTATCACTCTCTCCGGCTTAATCTTATCCGACCCATTTCCCTAGATAAAGTTGTAAACTAAAAATAAAATCATTTCTACTTCTCATCGGATGAGTTTGGAAGAACATTAAGAATCATTAAGAAGCCACAGTGTTAATATTCTTATTATAGTTATTTTGTTCAGATTTTGTTGTGCCTCATCATCATTTCTTCTAGATTAATAGTAAATCGATATCCTAGTTTATCCTGTAGTGAGGAAAACATCTTGACTTTACTCTTTTTATTCGCTCCGATGCACACATTTACTGATGTGAGTTTGTTAAATTTTAATCCACAATAGCCGAATGCCCAAAGCTCTCGCGAGACCCTTCGTATAATCAACGTATTTCCCTTTCGTGTTGTTTATCCCTTATCATCTTGATAGCAGAGGACAGGCATCAACAACGACACTTTGAAATCGTATTCCCTCGTACGTACACTCTTCCTAGCTCAAACAATATATCTGAAGCGAATCCATTATTCAGAACGGCGGTGTGCGATCCAAGATAGAAGAATTGTACTCACTTAATACGAATTTGTCGGATAATTTTTTTTCTATGAAGTTTCAATCTACAGTATCGAAATTGCTTGTTCGAAATCAATTAGGAACAAACCTCCTGGTATTTTTTGTCGTTGTGAAACATTATATGATATATTAATCTGGTTATTTTTTCCGCCCTTCATATAGCACTTCTGTATTTTCCTTCTAATCGATGATAATACTCTTCTAACTATATTGGCAATGCAGAGACAGCATAGTTCATAGTCGGTATTTGGTAGTAACATGGGTAGCCTGGTTTAAATAAATTTCATGTTGGTAGGAAAGTGATTATGGTTCTGTTGCTCAAAAGCTGAGAGTCTTTCATTATTATAATCCTGATCCTGTACGGCGAGTTATTATGTATGATTCAAAGGAAACTATCAGAGCTTAGCGTTTTATCGTTTTCTTTTGACTGCTTCTGTACATTTCTTTAGATTGAACTCCTATTCACACAACTGTTTTTCCTGATATGTCTAGGAAGGATGAACGGTAATCGATCTCGAATTATTGTTTGTCTCCTTTATACTTTTGGCATATTATCTGTTATTTTCAGATATAGGACAAGTGTTCCCATTAATCTGTTAGATAATCAGATTATCAACATTAAAGCGAACTTGTACGTCATAGCAACTGCTCTATTTACGCGAATCGTCTATTGCTCTTGCTCTATTTTCCTTGTACAAAATATAACGTCTTCTAATTCCAATATTCTGACTGCATCATATCTAAATGCATCAAAAGAACTAAATATGATTTCTTTGATGATTTGTAGCTCATCCACACTTTTAACGTCTTCTTAGTACGCAATCATCGTTTTCCACCACCCTTCTAATGTGTTTGATCTAAATGTAACATTTGTCGTCAAGCTTGGCACGGACATTGGGCAGTTCGGTGATATGGACAGTTGCTTGGTTGAGTGGATAACAACAACATGTGTTAGATACTGACGATGTCCTCACAGAAGCTAAATACGACATAATCTGCGCGTCACTATGACCGAAATTTATCTGGGTTATACATCATCTACAGTTTGTTTCCACAGAAGAAATCATTGTGATATCCAATTAAACTGACAGCATTCAGTGTTAACACTCCTGTTTAGCTTCCGTATTCCGAAATCACTACTTTGGCTAGGCGAATTCTCCCACAACATATACTCAGTGTACTCGGAAAACCATATTTTGAATAAGAAACTGCTAGCCACAGACATTCCTCCGGACAAACCCAGGAGGAAAATTGTGGTTCAGTTTCCATCTTTTAAATAATTGAATATGTCAAATAGGTAGTTTGGTCTTCCTCTACTATTTTATTAGTAAAAACATCTGCCACATCGATGGAATGTCATTTCCAACCAAATCAGATATTAGCATGCGAATTTGATATTTCTCTCTCATTTTGTTTCGAAGCAGAGAAGCCATATTGAGTAGTCACTCCTGTGTAGACAGAATATCAATTCCCATTATCACTCTTGAATTTTTAGTAATGTCAGACAGTCTATTTTTTGTTCCGTCCGAATATTTGGATATTCCAGATAGGTCAATTTGATCTTTGTCTCATATTTTACTCTGCGAAAGATACACCCCGTCGACTTTCCCCCTCAATTGAATGGAATAACATGTCTAACCATTTCTTATTATACATTTAATTTTATAATCCAATAAAAACCGTTCATTTGTACCAGGTGTCGGTCCAGTACCAAGAACCGTATTGGATTCGCGAGCAAGTGTTATTGGACTCGTCAGAAAGAGTTATTGGACTCGCCAAGACTGCGTATTGGATTCGTTCAAAGGGGGGTAACTCAGGATTATATGTACGTGATCTGCTTCTGACAGTCGGTCATATTTTTGTCTTTCGATGTATAATAAACAGGTCATTATACAATGTTGAATCCAATATGGAGCTTTTATTGTACTCGTCTACGTTGGGTTGAAAGTCTGTATTACGCCTGCGGCGTCTCGTCCAATACGGGCTTTCAACCCAACGTAGACTCGTACAATAAAACTCCATATTGGATTCAACATTGTATAATAACCTCATATTAATATATGCCAGTTCGGTATTTCTCTTCCATTTGCTTTACAGACAGACAAGCCATATATTGTGTATTTCTCCTTGTGTGAACATAATGTAATGTTCCAAGATGCACTTTTGACGCTTTTGTCATTTCAGAAACATTTGGCTTCCTTTCCACTTTACCTCTATTGAATATTTCAATATTCAGTTCATCATTTACAACATATGACTTGAGAGAGCTATTGCCGCATCGCTCTGAAATATTTGTATCTAATATCGCCCAAGCCGATGCTAGGGGCCGTGTGGTCATGGCAAGTCAATATGTCCACATGAACAGCTGCAATAAAAGTGTGACTGCGATACAAATCATCACATGTATCAAGTTTAGTTCTTATGCAGTCAGTGTATTTGCCTGTGGGTCATACGAATTCTTGTCAGTATGCCGGCATCGTTTTGCACCTCAATGAAATCAAATTCCCCTCCGGTAACCATGAAGGCTATAACGCTATCTTTACAACTGAGGAACTTCATGCTTCTCTCGCAAAAGCTAACGATTCTGCTGCAGGCTCTGATAATATTCATTATCAACTTTTGAAACATCTACCCGAATCTTCCCTAGAAATTCTATTACGCATATTAAACAGACTTTGGACAAGAGAAGACTTTCCACCGTCATAGCATAATGCCATCGTTATACCAGTACCAAGGCCTGGCCGTAACCATACAGACTCTGGTAATTATCGGCCGATTTCACTGAGTAGCTGTGTTTGTAAAACAATGGAACGCATGATAAATGACCTCCTGGTCTGGTACCCAGAAACTGAAAAGAAACTTACTGATATTCAAGCTGGTTTCCGTAAAATAGAAGTACCATTGACCATTTAGTCAGATTAGATTTCTATGTCAAGAATGCTTTCGCCAAGAATGAACATGTAGTTTCCATCTTTTTTGATTTAGAAAAAGCCTATGATACTACATGGAAATAAGGGATTCTAAAAGACCTTCACACTATGGGATTAAAGGGCCGTTTACCCATTTTCATATCCAACTTTTTGAATGATAGACAATTCCAAGTTCGGTTGGGTACAACCATGTCTGATCATTTTGACTAAGATCAGGGTGTCCCACAGGACAGTATTTTGTCTATTACTGTGTTTAGTATCAAGATCAACAGCTTGGCGGAAGTTTTGAATAAATCAATTGATGATTCACTCTTTGTAGACGATTTCAACATTTCGTGCAGTGGAAAAAGTATACACAATATTGAGAGAACATTACAACATTGTCTGAATAGAATTCAGAAATGATGTCTAGAAAATGGATTCAAATTCTCCAGAGTTAAGACAAATTGTATACACTTTGCAGAAAATATTTCGAGCACAAAGTTCCAGTACTAATATTAGATGGAACTGAGGTCAAAGTGGAAAAAGAGGTCAAATTCTTAGGAATGTTGTTCAAATCGCATATAAATTGCTTGAAAGCTAAGTGCACGAAAGGTCTTGATTTGTTGAAGGCCAGCTATAAGTGGGGCGGAGGTCAGCATATACTTCTCCATTTATATAGAGCACTTGTTCGTTCCAAACTTGATTATGGCTCTATTGTTTACAACGGTGCAAGCAAGTCAAACTTGGCAAAGCTAGATCCTATTCTCCATCAATGACTAAGACTTTGCCTTGGAGCGTTAAGAACATCTCATAAAGAAAGCTTATATGTCGAAGCAGATGAATTTCTTTTAGACCTTCGAACAATTAAACTATCACTGCAATATATCACAAAATTGCGATCAAATCAGTCGAATCCTTCATATAACTGTGTTTTCAAACTTCAGTTCGTGGATCTTTATTTGAAGAAACCCTCCATTATTTCACCTCTTAGAATTCGTATGAAACTACACATTGTAGCAGTTGGTATTAAGCTTAGTCGAATTTTACCTAACAAGCTCTTACAAATCCCACCCTGCCAGTTAGCTCAACCAGAAGTAGATATTTCTCTAACGAAATATAAAGAGGCAGACACGAGCCAGCTCTTGTATACACAAGAATTTGGTCTACTGAGAGAGAAATACAGATCGCATCAGACTATTTATAAAGATGGTTCTACAGATGGTGAGAGAGTAGCATGTGCTACAATTTTTAGTTCCAAAACTAAAACCTCTCGACTACCAGGTAAAAGTTCGACATTCACTGCAGAAGCAAAAGCTATATTGTTGGCTTTAGAAGGTATTGGGTCCACTAAAAGGAAAAAAATATGTCATATTCTCAGATTCACTGTCATGCCTCCAAGCGATTAAAAGTGGAACTTCGACTCATCTCACTATCTTGAGTATTCTACAACTACATGACTGTAGATTTGATCAACAAGATTGATATTGTGTTTTGTTGGTTGCCTAGTCACGTTGGCATCAAAGGTAATATTGAGACTTATAGGATGGCTAAGGCAGCCCTAGATAATTAGGTTGATCCTGTTGGAATCCCAAATAGCGATTTCAGACCCTCTATCTGAGCTAATGTGAGACGGCTGTTTCCATCTTTAAGGGATGCTATGAACAATAACAAACTTCATGAGTTCAAAAAAACTGAAGGCTATTCTCAACTCAACAGCCACAAACGTTTCGATCAAACCATGATCAGGCGATGTGGAATCGGCCATACACGATTAACTCACGAACGTTTACTAGAAGAAAGAGCCAGTCCCAAGGTGTATTCCATGCCATGAAGATCTCACAGTTAAACATATTCTTATCGAATGCA
Source organism: Hanleya hanleyi (assembly GCA_036873755.1). NCBI lineage: Eukaryota > Metazoa > Mollusca > Polyplacophora > Lepidopleurida > Hanleyidae > Hanleya > Hanleya hanleyi. Next base: position 3,847 of record JAVTVY010013203.1, on the reverse strand, counting down.
TAGATTTTAAGATTTTAAGAGATGCTTTTTATCGAGCGACTACTTTGGAAGATCATTTTAGTCGGGTGAGGGAGGATTGCATCTTTGGTTATTTGAGAGAAATCGGTTTGTTGCATAAGTTTTAATGCGTGTATGTTTTAATGCGTTGGATTACTAACTTATTGGCTTGAGTGCTTGGAATTTTGTTTGATCGTCGCTATATAGGTGAAATATTGCTGAACATATTGCTCCATTTTAAAGTTGCTTTTAATCAATGGAAAATTGGGAAATATTAAAATGCCGTATCTAAAATAAAACAAAAGAGAAAATTAGAAATGTTATTTCATCTACACAATGGGGACAACTTAATAAGAGGAAAACAAAACTGAGCTGTCTCTTTACACTGGGTATTCAAGAGAGTAAAAATGGGAAGGAAAAGGTCTAAGATAGGTTTTCAAGAGACAACCTAAGAGATGGATTTCGATTCGAGGGTTAGATAATTTATTTCATATTCCTGCATACCTGCATTGAGAAATGAACATTTTGTATTATAGTCATTTAAGCCTTGTATTACAGCCATTTAAGGATCGTTTTTATAGGAAAACTCTTTTGTGTGTGAAGGTAATAACGCTGATATTTTTCAAGTTCACATACATATGTAGTGAGATGTCAGTTTCGGAAAAAATTGTGAGGATCAGATGTATAAAATGGAGGGGGGGATGGTTTAATGTCACACTCAAGGTTATTTCACACATCTGGTGGCAGTCAGTTTTAGAGATAAAGAGAACCACCGCTCGTCGGCAAGTAACTGGCAAACTTTTACAATTGCTACAGCGGGACTTGAACCCGTTCCGGTTCAGCGGTGTGAGGCTAGCGATCACCAGCGAAACGCCTTAGACCACTCGGTCACAAAGGTCCCCCAATATAAAATTGATAAATATATGATGCTAGGCAGAGTTAGCAGAAATCAGAGAACTGCAGGTAAAAGGAATTATAGCTAGGGCGAAGGCAAATTGGGCACATCTAGGGGGAAAACCAACAAAATATTTTCTCGGATTGGAAAAAACAGATTACACAAATAAGCTAATAACTAATTTGAAATTAGATAATGGAGATAACATTTTTGATGGTGAAAAGATTAGAAATGAACAAAAGCTTTATTATAAAAATCTCTACAGCAGAAAGGAACAAGCTGACTTAGTGAATATTAGAGCAACGTTAGATTCTCTAGATATACCATCGCTGAAAACCAACGAAGCAATGAAACTGGAGGGCCTTATTACATATGAAGAATTAAACACAGCTTTAAAAAACACTAAAAATGAAAGAAGTCCCGGGCTGAGCGGCTTTCCTGCTGAATTTTATAAAATGTTCTGGCGGGAACTTGGAAAGTTCGTACTACGCTGTATCAACTCAGCGTACGAGAAAGGTGAACTTTCAATAAATCAAAGGCGAGGAGTGATTACATGCCTGCCAAAACCAGGAAAACCAAGAAATCTTCTCAAGAATTGGAGACCAATTACTCTTTTAAACGTTATATACAAACTTGCGTCGTCGTGCATTGCAAATAGATTAAAACTAGTTCTTGATAAGCTCATTCACGAAGACCAGAAGGGATTTATCCAAGGAAGATACATTGGGGAAAACATAAGACTGGTCTATGACCTAATGCTAGAGACGAAACTGAAAAACATACCAGGCCTATTACTACTTGTGGATTTTGAGAAAGCCTTCGACACCGTGTCCTGGACTTTTCTCGACGAAGTTCTCAAATATTATAACTTCGGAGAGTCTATTCGACGATGGATTCGTACCTTCTATAAAGATATTCAAACATGTATCGGACAAAATGGACATCTGTCTCCGTTTTTTTATAACATCCGTGGATGCCGACAGGGTGACCCAATCTCACCGTACTTATTTTTACTTTGCGCCGAAATCTTAGGAATAATGATACGCTCAGACAAAACTATAAGAGGAATCAAACTTGGAAACACAGAGTTTAAGATAAGTCAATACGCAGATGATACTCAGCTAACCCTTGACGGTTCAGAAACCTCCCTCAGGAAGTCATTAGACATCCTAGATCGCTTTTATAGTATATCTGGGCTTAAAATCAATGTTGAGAAAACAAAGGCCGCATGGATTGGCTCACTGTCTGGATCAAATATCAAACTATGCGAGGATGTAAAACTGGACTGGGCAACGAATTTCAGTATGCTTGGGGTAGAATTCTCGACAACTAATTTTAATGAAATATGGAAGATAAACTATTTAGCAAAATTAGAACAGTTAAAAACAGAACTGAATAGATGGAAGCTTAGAAATTTAACACTGTTAGGAAAAATTACCGCGCTATCTGAACTTACTCACCTCTTTCTTGGCTTGCCAGACCCACCTGGTCACTTTATCCAAGAACTAAACTCTCTTCTATTTGAATTTATTTGGAACGGGGGAAATGATAGGATCAAAAGATGTGTAATAACTCAAAGCTATAAAAGCGGAGGTCTTAGAATGGTAAATGTAAAGAACTTCATCCATAGTCTTAAAATATCGTGGATACGCCGACTACTCACACAGAATAAAAAATGGTCTGATATAATTAACCAAAATCTGACTGAAACTCCATGTGTATGGGACGTCGGAAGCAATTATATTACGGAAGTCACCTCATCCATAGAAAATCCCTTTTGGAAACATGCGTTTGAAGCTTGGGGTGAATTACGAAAAAAACTTTTATTTTTATCAAGGACATTATGGACGAACCACTTTGGTACAATTCAAATCTAAAGCAGTCGCTTTTTATCAAAGACTGGTATAGAAAAGGTATTATAAATGTGAGGCATATTTTGGATCGTAAGGGAGAATTTATCAAATTTGACGAACTGAAAAAAAACACGATCTAAAAGGAACCTGTTTAGATTATATGCGACTACTTAAATCCGTTCCAAAAGAATTTAAAGATCTAATAGCCAAAGAATCGCTATATATTGAGCCAGAACACCTGTCTCCAACTCTTGGAATTGAGAAACGGACTCTGATAAGGCAGGAAAGGGGATGTAGGCACTTCTATGATGTTTTGAATACCCCAAATGAACCTTGTACAACTAAAGCTAGCGAGAAATGGGAAACAATTTTAAATCTTGAATCACAAATCAAGTGGGAGGAAGTTTACAAGAGCAATTTTGATAGTACAAAGGAAACGAAACTTCGGGATATGCAGTATAGAATTTTACAAAGGACAATTTGCACAAACGCATTTTTACATGTAATAGGGAAAAGGGATGATAATATTTGTTCCTATTGCAATACAGCAAAAGAATCAGCTGAACACTTATTTATATTCTGCCCCGTCGTACGAAAACTTTGGACAGAGATTGAAGAATGGCTAGGCGAAACTTTAAATATGCAATGTTCTATAACAAGTGACAAGATAATATGTGGATGGGGTATGCAACAGCAGTAGTAGGGTCTACCCGATTTGGCGCGCATTGACCTTTGATTTTGAGTGCAACTTATGACGTCACTGGGGTCACTGAGTGCAAGATGGCGGCTGATGTGGGAGTGGGACCAAGATGGCGGCTGTGGGTGGTGAGACCAAGATGGCGGCTGTGGGTGGTGGGACCAAGATGGCGGCTGTGGGTGGTGGGACCAAGATGGCGGCTTTGGGTGGTGGGACCAAGATGGCGGCTGTGGGTGGTGGGACCAAGATGGCGGCTGTGGGTGGTGGGACCAAGATGGCGGCTGTGGGTGGTGGGACCAAGATGGCGGCTGTGGGTGGTGGGGCCAAGATGGCGGCTGTGGGTGGTGGGACAAGATGGCGGCTGTGGGAGTGGGACCAAGATGGCGACTGTGGGTGGTGGGACCA
>JAVTVY010013202.1:0-51958 GCA_036873755.1 Hanleya hanleyi | reverse complement strand
GACTCCTACCACATTTCCGAATTGATTGACTATCACCTCAAACCAATTGCTAACCGGCACCCTAGTTATCTAAAAAACACAGAGGATTTTCTTGCCAAATTATCCCAAATCAACGTTCCTCCGAATGCTCTTCTAGTCACTATGGATATTGAATCAATGTATACCAATATTGATATAGATGGTGGAATACGTTCGATCAAAAACGCTTTTCAACAGTTTCCCGATCCTAAAAGACCAGATGACGAAATTCTTGAACTTTTGGAACTTAGTCTTAAAGGAAACGATTTTGAGTTTAATGGAGAAATCTATCAACAGGTCAGTGGATGTGCTATGGGGAAAAGGTTTAGTCCAAACTTCGCATCGATTTACGTAGCGTAGTGGGAAGAAGAGGCTTTAAGGAAATGCGACAAACAACCCCTCTTGTACCTTCGTTTTTTGGACGATATTTTTCTTCTTTGGGATCACCCTAGAGAAGATCTCGGGCCATTTATTGACATTCTGAACAGCCATGACCCCAATATAAAATTAGAAGCAGTAGTTCACCAATCCTCTATTGATTATTTGGATGTCACAGTCTACAAAGGTCCTGGGTTTGCCAATACTGGATATTTAGATTATAAGGTATTTTTCAAACCTACCGACACACATGAACTTCTCCATGCCAAATCGTTTCATCCTCCACATATGTTTAAGGGTATAATCAAATCACAAATCATCCGATTTCACCGGAATTCTAGCAATCTCCAAAATTTCAATCAGTCTTGTTCAGTATTATTCCAAGCATTGAAGCCTAGAGGCTATTCAGCTCGTTTCCTGCGTCGAATCAAATCGAACACCCTCCGAGAGATCACCTCACAACACTCAGATGACACTCGTAGGTCTGAACCCGTTAGGATCAAACATAATCGCCCCAACGTCGGCGATGGTCAAACTCAAAAATGCCTAAAAGATCGATGTAAACTTGATGCATTCATCGCGACTCGAACGTACTTCAAAAGTGAACAAACGAGAAACAAATATCAACTACGAGACCATCTCACCTATGACTCGGTGAACGTAATATATCTCATTACGTGCAAAAAGTGTCTTAAACAGTATATTGGTGAAACAAAAAGGCCATTTAGGGAACGAGCCACCCGTCATCAATCTGATATTTTTCTCGAAAACGACGGTCCGGTTAACGACCATTTCAATCTCCCAGGACACATCCTCCAGGAACATTTTGAGATCATGCCTATTGAACAAATCCCCACTCTCGCCACACAGGAAGAAACTGACGACCTGAGAGCGATACGCGAGACATTTTGGATCAAAACTTTACAAACACGATATCCTTTCGGTATGAATATCGATCCAGGCAAACAGTCTAAACGGGAGATAATACTTTTTGTGATTCCTTATAGCAGGCGATATGTTGAAGCCGCTCGTATGCTAAAGGAGGAATATCAGAATCTTCAACCTAAACTGAGGCAGCCACTCAATCTGAAGCCAATCATAGCTTACAGAAAGAATAAGAGTTTACGCGACTTACTAGTCCGAAGTAAACTATATCCTCTAACACAGGTTGGTGACTGAAATTTACGATTTACTGCCATGGCATAAGCTAAACTATAGCAGCCTTTTAAAACCATCAGAAACTTGTCTCTAGGAACGATTTTTAGGAAATGAGTTTTGTTTAATACATCCCTGTGCCAGTGCCTACATACTCACATAAAATACATACATACACCTACATACTTACATACATACATACATACTTACATACATACATACATACATACATACACCTACATACATACATACATACATACACCTACATACATACATACATACATACATACATACATACACCTACATACATACATACATACATACATACATACATACATACATACACCTACATACTTACATACATACATACATACATACATACTTACATACATACATACATACATACATACATACACCTACATACATACATACATACATACACCTACATACATACATACATACATACATACATACATACATACATACACCTACATACATACATACATACACCTACATACATACATACATACATACACCTACATACATACATACATACATACATACATACTTACATACATACATACATACATACATAGATGACACCCGTAGGTCTGAACCCGTTAGGATCAAACATAATCGCCCCAACGTCGGCGATGGTCAAACTCAAAAATGCCTAAAAGATCGATGTAAACTTGATGCATTCATCGCGACTCGAACGTACTTCAAAAGTGAACAAACGAGAAACAAATATCAACTACGAGACCATTTCACCTGTGACTCGGTGAACGTAATATATCTTATTACGTGCAAAAAGTGTCTTAAACAGTATATTGGTGAAACAAAAAGGGCATTTAGGGAACGAGCCGCCCGTCATCAATCTGATATTTTTCTCGAAAACGACGGTCCGGTTAACGACCATTTCAATCTCCTAGGACACATCCTCCAGGAACATTTTGAGATCATGCCTATTGAACAAATCCCCACTCTCGCCACACAGGAAGAAACTGACGACCTGAGAGCGATACGCGAGACATTTTGGATCAAAACTTTACAAACACGATATCCTTTCGGCATGAATATCGATCCAGGCAAACAGTCGAAACGGGAGATAATACCCTTTGTGATTCCTTATAGCAGGCGATATGTTGAAGCCGCTCGTATGCTAAAGGAGGAATATCAGAATCTTCAACCTAAACTGAGGCAGCCACTCAATCTGAAGCCAATCATAGCTTACAGAAAGAATAAGAGTTTACGCGACTTACTAGTCCGAAGTAAACTATATCCTCCAACACAGGTTGGTGACTGAAATTTACGATTTACTGCCATGGCACAAGCTAAACTATAGCAGCCTTTTAAAACCATCAGAAACTTGTCTCTAGGAACGATTTTTAGGAAATGAGTTTTGTTTAATACATCCCTGTGCCAGTGCCTACATACTCACATAAAATACATACATGCCAGTGCCAGGCTCCTAAATTGTTTCTATAAAACCCAGTATTGTCTATTTCGCACAACACCGTCGGAACATGTCTGTTATCTCGGATAGGTACTCAGTATCTCATATCAACGCTGTGTGTACAATGATTGTTTTGATTATTTTAGTGACTGTGTGATCACTGGGTATTTTGATATCCAACCCATGTTTCAACAATGCACATGATCTCTCTTTGAATCATGACCGGTTCACTGGAGATTTGTTAAGTGAACAATAGTCTCACGGTAAACAATTAACGGTTGATGTTTCTCTTACTGATTACAATGACATGGTCCAGTCAAAACACTAATCATTGTGGATGTGGACCATTGATCCCATGCCCACCTGCTGACAAAACCGTTGTAGAAGCAAGTGGTGCCAACAATTTTGTATTTAGAATGCTTTTAGAGTGACTTTCAACTGGGATTATCTTAAGTCAACTTTTATCTAGATTTTGTTATTAAAATAATTGTATTTGAGAAACATGTGTCACTGCCTAATCACTACATGGGACCCTGGTGTACACAAGCTTGAGGATATAAAATGGGAACATTTTCCGGGAGTCTTCAGACTTGTTTTTTTGGTTACTGAAGACGGGCACCCATACCCGAAAATATTCTAGCCAGCGACGGTGTAAACTTTGGCCTGACTGTAAGATTACTTTTATGCTTCTAATTAATACCATATTTACCTTTCAGAGTTTTATCTGCTTACGCAGGTATCTTTTTGTAGACAAATTATTTCTTTATGCTTTAGTTAAGTTAAACATGCTTTAGTTAAGTCGTACATGCTTTAGTGTAGTAACATTTTAGTTTCACTTTTTAGTGCTTTGATTAATACCATATTTACCTTTCAGGTTTTATCTGCTTACGCGGGTATCTCTGTGTTGACAAATTGCTTGAACACGCTTTAGTTCAGTTACATTGTTGTTTAGCAATCCTATATAGTGCTTATCATAGTGCTGGAAAATATCACACTGTACAGTATAGGTAGTTACCGTACTGTTTATCGTATAGTATATTGTAGTCACACATTTTAGATCTATTCCCTACTAACCGTTTCTTCTTTCCCAGGCCTTTAATCACTTTCAACACTCTTCCAAATCAATTTTGTTCTACTTCACAATTTCGGCTGCATCTCTAAATTATTCAAACAAAATGGCCAGGAATTACGGCCCTAAAAACAAAGGACAGACATTTCGTAGACCACGTCAGTCCAACCATTCGACCCCCAAAAGTACCGACAATCAGACATTTTCGGAATTCTCTCGTCTGGTCAAGGTATTATATCAGGTGTTGCAGTGCCTGCACCACATTGGCTTACTAGAGGAGCATTTGGCTAAAGACTCCCTCCCAAAATCACTTATACGAAGAGTTGATGATATGAACAGCTTCTTCAAACCAGCTCAGCGAGACTCTGACTTTGATTTCGGCATTGGACTGATAAACCAAAATTGGGCAACTAAAAGTCTACATGAGCTGGTTAAACATTACAAAAAATGTCTTCAAAAACTGAAGTCACAGGTTATTTCGGCCAAATCTTCTAAAGACCTGGACTTCGACCGTGCTATTTCTAACGCCTTAAAATGGGGAAAACAAAATCATAAAGCCAAATTAACGGAAACCACTATCTCGGCCTTTCGGAAATTTATTTCGGACCTCGACCCCACGGTGTGGGAGAATCGTTCGGGTAGAGTGCGTCAGCCAATTACCACTCCTCCGGCATCTCGGCCTTCTACAAGCACACGGTCTCCGTCTTCGCCTGTTGACTCACCAGCATTGCCAAACTCGCCCAGTTTGACACATGCTGCCAGGTCGCATTCCCCATCTTCCCGTGTTCTACATCCTCCTACTTATAACCTGCCTTCGGTCTCATCCACCCCTACTCGGTTATCTAATTCTCCTCAGCCTAACCGCCCTTCTAACTCGTCATCCAACACATCTAATCCAACTAACCCGGGTGTCTCTAGTACTAACTCCTATGCTGACACCGCAAAATCACCCCCAACGGCCGGTTTTCGTACACCATATCGCCGTGTTCAAAATTCAAAATTCTATAAATTCAGGCACACTGCTTCTGACAGACAGGGAAAAATGAACTGGCGCCTCCCAAAAGTCACCAAAAATGTCCTTCTTTGGGGTGCTTCAAATCTTTCTCGGATTAATCTAGAACCACACCCTGATGTTCAGGTCGAATGTTATCCTGGTGCCCAGTTCAAACATTTTCGGAATATGGCTAGCCATTATCGCCACGGGTCTTCCCAGCCCAAAAAAATTCTGCTAAACATTGGAGTAAATAACAAACAACTTGAGCCACGAATTGCCAAACAAGAAATGAGTTTAATGATGAGTTCGATCCGAAAAGCTTTCCCCCGCGCAAAATTGTATTTTATCGAACTCCAAGTTTCGGACCTTCTACCAGCCAGTGAATGCCATTGTATAGAATTTCTAAACCAAAATGCTGAGCACATTAGGCATTTGGAAATTATCAAGAAAATTGACCCTGAATTCTTTTCTGTCGGCGACGACAACATACACTGGACTGAAGATACAGCAAATTATCTGTATAAACACTGGCTCCATACAATAGATTTAAACTAAATTTGGGAGAGGGCACGTGCCGCCCTAATTTTGGCTTAGGAACTAGCATAGTTAACCTAACCAATAGTCTTGTACTAACCAAATCTGATCACTCCCTGCTCAGCCACGGGCTCTCTTTTGTGCCTACTCCCAAACCCAGCACAGGCATGGATGCACATATGGAGACCAAGGGATACGAAATTATCATACCTTTCAAAAATAAACTTCACTTGGCTGATCGCTATAGAAACTCTGTCGGAGAAAAAGAACCCTTCACGGCTAATTCCGGGTATATCCCCGAGAACGTCGATCCTGAAATTCCAAAAGCTGTAGATAATCTTTCAACTAGAGTTCAGGCTTTATTAACAAGTGGTAGGTTTGGAAATTACCAAAATTTGTCTATTTCGGAACGCCGCTCCCTATCTAAATTACGTCACAATAGAAACTTAGTCCTTAAGCCTGCAGACAAAGGCTCTGCCACTGTTATCTTGTCAAGAGAAAACTACATTAAAGAAGCCCAGCGTCTGCTCAATAATCCCAGACATTACAAAAAACTAAACAAAGAAATATGGCCTCAAAATTATGTCAGATTTCTTCAAATTTTGGTCCAATTAAAAGAAAAACAAATTCTTTCCGACAAACAGTTAGAGTATCTGGCCCCTAAGAAACATGAAGCAAAAATGAGACATTTTTACATTTTGCCGAAGATCCATAAGCCGATTGAAAAATGGGCTGATGAGTTTACCCCGCCAGGCCGACCTATTGTTTCTGATTGTGGGTCTGACTCCTACCACATTTCCGAATTGATTGACTATCACCTCAAACCAATTGCTAACCGGCACCCTAGTTATCTAAAAAACACAGAGGATTTTCTTGCCAAATTATCCCAAATCAACGTTCCTCCGAATACTCTTCTAGTCACTATGGATATTGAATCAATGTATACCAATATTGATATAGATGGTGGAATACGTTCGATCAAAAACGCTTTTCAACAGTTTCCCGATCCTAAAAGACCAGATGACGAAATTCTTGAACTTTTGGAACTTAGTCTTAAAGGAAACGATTTTGAGTTTAATGGAGAAATCTATCAACAGGTCAGTGGATGTGCTATGGGGAAAAGGTTTAGTCCAAACTTCGCATCGATTTACGTAGCTCAGTGGGAAGAAGAGGCTTTAAGGAAATGCGACAAACAACCCCTCTTGTACCTTCGTTTTTTTGGACGATATTTTTCTTCTTTGGGATCACCCTAGAGAAGATCTCGGGCCATTTATTGACATTCTGAACAGCCATGACCCCAATATAAAATTAGAAGCAGTAGTTCACCAATCCTCTATTGATTATTTGGATGTCACAGTCTACAAAGGTCCCGGGTTTGCCAATACTGGATATTTAGATTACAAGGTATTTTTCAAACCTACCGACACACATGAACTTCTCCATGCCAAATCGTTTCATCCTCCACATATGTTTAAGGGTATAATCAAATCACAAATCATCCGATTTCACCGGAATTCTAGCAATCTCCAAAATTTCAATCAGTCTTGTTCAGTATTATTCCAAGCATTGAAGCCTAGAAGCTATTCAGCTCGTTTCCTGCGTCGAATCAAATCGAACACCCTCCGAGAGATCACCTCACAACACTCAGATGACACCCGTAGGTCTGAACCCGTTAGGATCAAACATAATCGCTCCAACGTCGGCGATGGTCAAACTCAAAAATGCCTAAAAGATCGATGTAAACTTGATGCATTCATCGCGACTCGAACGTACTTCAAAAGTGAACAAACGAGAAACAAATATCAACTACGAGACCATTTCACCTGTGACTCGGTGAACGTAATATATCTTATTACGTGCAAAAAGTGTCTTAAACAGTATATTGGTGAAACAAAAAGGGCATTTAGGGAACGAGCCACCCGTCATCAATCTGGTATTTTTCTCGAAAACGACGGTCCGGTTAACGACCATTTCAATCTCCCAGGACACATCCTCCAGGAACATTTTGAGATCATGCCTATTGAACAAATCCCCACTCTCGCCACACAGGAAGAAACTGACGACCTGAGAGCGATACGCGAGACATTTTGGATCAAAACTTTACAAACACGATATCCTTTTGGCATGAATATCGATCCAGGCAAACAGTCTAAACGGGAGATAATACCCTTTGTGATTCCTTATAGCAGGCGATATGTTGAAGCCGCTCGTATGCTAAAGGAGGAATATCAGAATCTTCAACCTAAACTGAGGCAGCCACTCAATCTGAAGCCAATCATAGCTTACAGAAAGAATAAGAGTTTACGCGACTTACTAGTCCGAAGTAAACTATATCCTCTAACACAGGTTGGTGACTGAAATTTACGATTTACTGCCATGGCACAAGCTAAACTATAGCAGCCTTTTAAAACCATCAGAAACTTGTCTCTAGGAACGATTTTTAGGAAATGAGTTTTGTTTAATACATCCCTGTGCCAGTGCCTACATACTCACATAAAATACATACATACACACATACACACACACACACACACACACACACATACATACATACATACATACATACACACATACATACATACATACATACATACATACATACATACACACATACATACATACATACATACACACATACATACATACATACATACATACATACATACATACATACACACATACACACATACATACATACATACATACACACATACATACATACATACATACTCTGGAAACGAATTAAAAATTCATTTGAATTAAGACTAGTGGTCAGTGATTAGAATTTCATGTACATAACATAATCAGGTCTTCATGGAATCATTGAAAACTGTTGACTGCTTCTATTTGTAGGAATTCATCTTTGTTTGTTACTTTTATTTCATACACCGCTTATAGAACTGTGCTAACTGTCATTCGACATAGGTCTTTCGATTAATAATGGATATCGGATCTGAAATGGCATTTGTGTGTTGTTTCATGCATTTCATGAGCCCAATATAATCTTTATATATGGATATCACTGGTAGGAAGGGAAAGTTTCGGCAACCAATTCGTTGACAAGATCCAACCGGTCAGCGAATACTGTAGGCTCAGCTTTTATTGGCTTCGACCACTCAACAACGTACTCTCAAGTGGGCTAAATATTTCGTTTTGGTCGGCCAGAAGATCGTTATTCTTCGACTCTCTATATTTTGGTCCCTTCATCAGGAGAAGATTAAGGTTCATATTTGCACACGATATCAAAGTTATCTTTCAAACGATGTCTACATCGTTTATAGACGAATGTCGACAACTCACAATCACACGTATAGGCAACGGACGTGTATTCGCTCCAGACAATTATTTGATGTCCTTAGAGTAACTAAGCATATACTATACTTGCTATTGATTTAATGCACTGGTAAGAAATGCACGATATAGATAATTTGAAATAGTTGGGTAAATCTTTGCTAACCGTTGGGTCATTTAGAATTCTGTTGAGGTTAATGTCTCCAGTATATTATTCAAATAGCTGAAATTTCAAGATTAGCCTGTGTTGGTGTGTTTGGATTGTTTTCTCTGAACGATATACTAAAGAAATAGGCTGTGGACATATTTGGATTCAATGACGCACATACGTATCAAGTCTTGTGCGACGATGATTTCATGGTTTCTGATGGGACTCAGTCAACCGGTGCATCGGGGTAATAAATATCCTAGGACAAGATCACATTATTAGAAAATTTGATCGAAGTGTGGTGCCAATGGGAATCGTTTTTGCTAATTAAATTCTTCGCTTCATTGGAAAGAAAATCAAAGATCCGTTGAAAAATATATGGCTTTGAGCGAGAGTGAGTATGCCTATTAATTGTCCTCCAGAGACGAAACATGAAGATGAGTTCTTAGTTGTGGACAAAAATGATGGAATTTTATATCACGTTATTCAGTCAACGATATCCATCGTGATATAGTTTTCAGCTTATTCTCGAGGCCGCGGCTACATAAAGCGCCCGCACACTTGACCATTGAAATTATGGTTCAGATTTGCAGATCTATACCCAAATTTGATGCACAAAAAATGATAGCATCCCCAAATTTTGCATTGTTTGGAATTTCGGTGACCACAGTCGTTTGGCCGAATTTGGGAGCAGTGACTTTGACCTTCAACCTTTGGACATCGAAACTAATATGGTTCCTCCTTTGCTTGCCTCATAGGAAAGACATTTGGTACAAGTCCATAGCTCGGAACTGGAGATACCACATACATAAATAGTGGATATCAACTGTTTCTTTACGAATACCATTTTTTTTCACCCCAGGAGAAGAAATGATATGTTATTCGTCAAGAAACAGTTGATTTTCTTTCATTTTATACTTCTGATGTATTAGTTTATTTTGGATGTTTGGAAACATTAAAATAACTCCGATTTTGTAGGGCTTTCCGACTGAAACACATTGATTATCTTCACCCTGGCGTCACTCGCGGACTACTTTGTTGTCAAAAGAGTTCACGTGCTAGATTTGCAAGCGAATTACTTTCAGTCGGGTATCTTGCACTTTAGTATCGATGGCATGCAGCAGATTTCAAGAATTTTATTAGCTTTGTCCTCCAAATAAACTCCGGCCCGTAACCCCCCCCCTCCCCCCTCAAATATTTAGTTTGTTTTTCTTTGGCGCATAAACCTTGTGGAGTCTCGGTCAATTGCCCCGTCACTGTGACCTTGGTGACTTTTGTTTGTAATAATAATAACAAATCGATATTTTCACTAATTATGACGTCATATGTCATATCACAGTGATATATTTGATTTCACCGCTGTAGTAAAAATATCGCCTTTATTCAATTGCTAATTTTCACTATCTCATCACTAAGTATTTAATAAAAGACGGATTGGCAAAGTATCATGTCACAGGAACTACAATAACTTCATAGCTGGTTTCTGCTGTAATCACCTGTCGTCGCATACTAACAAAACAAAATATATGTTAATAAAACCGACCAACAGCTAATATATCTGCATTATTTATCTCGGGAACAGAAATTGAACAATTAAAGCAATTTAAATTCTTAAGTATTTATATTAATTGGAAATCTCATATAAACTACATTTTAAAAACACTGCTATATGATGCGTTGTTTATATTTCGCTCTATTTGGCTTATTTATTTTGGGATAGAGCAAGCCCTTCTGGATTTTATTTCCGCCAGTCCTGCTAATATGGCCAATAGTACCAGTATTTAAGTTTTCTTGTTCTTTGCTTATTATTACTGATAACCTTTGGTGTACACCTCGTTATTCTTTTGTGAATCAATTTCAATTCAATTCAATACAAACGGGCGTACAGACAGAAACTAAAATTAATAGGCTTCTGGTTTTGGGGAGGGGTGGGTTGTGTGAGTTTGAGGTATATTTTAAATTTCACCACAATTCATATCCCTGAAGTGGAGTTAAAGCATAGACATCAAAAAATTCCAAATTTCCAAATGATTTTGGGCCCACTGATCTTTCAACCTTTGATCCGACAAAAAATAGGATATCTCTTTTCGCCATGGGTGAAGTATTTCTGACGTTTGATACAAGTTTCTGACTATAACATGAACATTGAAATATCGCACAGACAGAAAGAGTCGGCAAGAGCTAACAGACGGACAGACGGACAGACGGCTGGAAATCGCTATCGCATTATATGCCCCCGTTTATAAACAATGCGCAGCAATAATTATGTGACGAGATATTTAATGATACTACTAATATTGTATAAGGATCATTGGCTTCCTATAAATTGATCAATAACAAATACATGCAAGTTATGGTGATAATCCGTCACCCGAGTACGTGATTCACAGAACATACTCCGCAATTAGACATACCGAACGATCCATCGATCAGCTCAAATAAGATGATTGTCATGATTTCATCGACGTTCTAAGAAAATTGGAACGTTCGACAGAGCGAATAGTGCTATAAAAACGATACTTGTCTGAAAGCAGAAAGCCAGTCGTCAATCTTGGGAACTCAATTGGGGCCATAAACGATCATTGGACTACAAACATTACCTTTTATATGTTATTACTTGTGGTTGTGAGAAAAAATATAAATGATACAATGCGTTTTTCCTGGAGGCATATTAAATTTGCTAAAGTGCTTTATAACTCAAACTAGAAAACATGCCCACCATATCATTTTTTACACTATCGAGGTAAAAGCCTTTTCAGTGTTAGTTACCTCTGCTCAAAAAAGCGTTTTGTGTGTGTTTCAGTATACAGGCCGGAATATAAATTTCATTCTATTGCCATACGAATCATAGACAAAATGATCATTTATAGTTGATATAAAATCAAGACAAGACTGGCTATTGTGTCACGAACAGAACACTAATCATGGTTGATTCGAGTTACCATCGAAATACGCTGAACATGCCATACAAATCTAAATTTGCCCGACTGGATCACCAAATTGAGTAATTGGTGACATTCTTTGGCAAACAGACATGTCATTCAGTAGGAAATCTAGGAAACTGCAGAAGGGACTTGTGAAGAAAATTTAGTTTATTTGCCGGTTGACATACTTGTGAAGAAAATTTAGTTTATTTGCCGGTTAACATATTCTGTGTTTTACATTTATTTCCAAAGAGATATACTGTCCTCCCAAACCTAAATTATCTCGCGCCTAGAAATAATTGTCCAGAGAAAATAGCAGCTTATATGAATTTTGTACATCATCATTGAATTATTATTTTGGCCAACGAGTAACATATCTGTGCCCGAGATAAATAGCCAATGAATAAGCAGCAAATTCATATGAGCTGCTCTTCCAAGGCACAATTATCTCGGTGCCCGAGATGATTGAGTGAAGAATGAAAAACTATGCTCGGGCCTTGCTTTCCATCTGGCAGGGTTGCATCACACGTCTTGTATTCAAGTGTTATGTTACGATATCTCCTAATACCAATCTAATAGAAATCAACCAACTGATGCATCGGAGTGGAATATCAGTTTATTTCGTCTCAAATATACCATCCGATTTAATGAAACGGTCCCGAGACAAAATCACATAACTTTGAGGTTGAATCAATATGTGGTGGCAATAGTAATGATTTACAACGATTACAGTTCTCGTTACATGGGAACCGTGAAAAATATTTATCGCTGAATTGAACGAATTGGCCAAGCTCAGGAAATACGATTTAAATCATGATTTTGAGGGTTTAACTTATTCTCAAATAAAAAAGTGTCGAGCAATAATTAAACTAAGATCCCCTTAGTAGTGTATGAGGATCATTGATTTACTCCAAACAGTCTGTATAAAGTACTTGCATGTTAAAGGGGATTATCCGTGGTAATCCACCCGTGTGTGATTCGCAGAGTAAGCTCCTCAGTTATAAATACTGAACAATCCCGTGGACTGTTAGTTACCGAGAGTTGCCCAATGTATGAATCATTGTGATTGCGGTCACCAAGGTAGGCAATGGAGCCCTTGGTCAGCGTCGGTCCTCACAGACATTGTGATATGAAATGCATTCTACTAACATTCCCCCCGTTTGGGCCGCTTCTTTAATCTAACGGTCACACAGTTCATCACTCTCTATCAGATGTCTTGATAAGAGTATTAAATCATCGCTATTGAATATCTATATCTAATACCTCTCAAACCGGTGCTAGGGGCTGTGTCGTTATGTCATCCAATGTGTCAACATGAACAGCTACAATAAAAACGTGGCTGATATACAAATCATTACAGCAATCAATTTTGGTTCTTGAGATGCATTATACAGTCGGGATATTGTGCTGTGGGCCATGTGAATTCTTGTCATTCTGCTTGACAGCATATTTTGCGAACACCAGTAGGTCTAAATAAACCCAGAATTAATAGTGCACATTGTTAACAAACAATGAGTTTTTTTAAACAATATACACCGCTTATAAATCGAAATCAGAAAGGTCAAACATATCTATGGCATGGTGATTTCAAATATTTTGATATTGATTATGCTTGATAAAGAAGATTGGGTTGGAAAATGCACGTTCATGGGATGGTGTTCTGCTTCAAGACTACATAAATGATTCGCAGCTGGCAGTGATTGATAGACAATAAATATGGGCAGGTTATTGCTGCTGGAACTTTGGATATCTGGCTACGATATCACATGAATTCTTATCTTACTGTTAGTAGGCCTACCCAGATCCAAGCAGGTTGGTTTCTTGCAAGAAAGAAAGACCGCCAGTGGTTACTAATGACAACAAAAAGCATATTCATGTCATCCAATCATGATAACAGACGGGTAGATTCGCATAGAATGTCATGTCATTTACTGTAGTCTGTCGCGCTTTGATTGTGAAAGAAGACATATGTAAGAAATTAAAGACTGTCTCTCTAACGTATAAAAAGTGGGTTCACCAAATCTGGCTTGACAGCCTTTAGTTTGGTATTGAGACTTTTTTACACTCGTATTAAATGGAACTGGCATCGAATTACTTTGGTGGAAAGCTCAGATATGTTGGGTTGCTCTCGTGATATATCAGACCTGAATTTCTCTGCGTATAATATACATCGATTAATATATAATGTTGCATATAATTTCTCCTATAAAACACATGTTGTAATCATCCAATGATTTGAAATGGTACGAAATAAAAGTATAAATGTGCAGATAATGTCTTGCCATCTTGAACGACGCCAGTCCAATGTCAATTTTGAGCAGCTCGTATCGTTTTAAAGGAAGTTATCGCAGAACATTGCTGAACTATGATTATATGCCTATAGATGATACGGTTTTACTGAAGTTTCGTTATCGTAATACGAAGAAACACTCGCATAAATTACCGTTACGACAATATTATAAGCACATTGACCCAATTATGTCATTGCTGCGATTCAACAATATTGGATCGAGGGATATTCCCCACAGGATATTTTGTGGACAAATTGTGTTACTCATTCCAGCTCAAGTGTATTGGGTCAAAATTCTTTCCGATTCAAGAATTTCGGGTCGAGATTTTCACCCAAGAATATTGGGTTGCAGAGATGGGCCCATTACCCGGGTCGATCACAATCTATATCCATATGATAACATTACCAGATTTACGATGGCCTTAGGTCAAATCCCTTAAGCCAACGTGTTTAGTTGTATATTGAGCACATCGAGTACCTTGGTGAACCTTGGTGGCCTGGAGGAGCCTCTACCAAACTTGCTGTGCTCTCTCCGAAACGACAAACAATAGAGAGCTGAAACTCAGTGACTTTATAGTTTATCATACTGGGGTCATTTTGAGCCTATTTGCATAAAATTTAAGATGGCGGCCACGTGGGCTACCAGAAAAGTGATGTTTTCGTCATATTTCTTCAAAATTTCTGCTTTTCCACGATAAAAGGTGAGCAGAAACCATTTTCTTTTACACCACATTAATATTTACTAATTTATCATGCATTTTTTACGGAGAAATTGCATAAATAAAAAATTCGAAAAATCTGACCGACAAATCAACCAAAATATGCCGTTTTTGAAAATGACGTTACTGTGACGTCACCAAAGCGGCCATCTTGGATTTTTGACAATTTCTGGTGGAGTTTGACCCAAGGGTATAGTGTCGTAAGTTTTAGCCCCCTATCTCAAGGGGTAAGAAAAATAATTAGGGGAAGCATTTCGGCCCCAGGCCTGGACAGGTCCCAAAAAGCCCGGCCCAGATAGGGTTAAATTGGGTTTCAGTGTTTTTTGTTTTTTTTTATCGTATCCAACTCGTCCATTCAAAATAAATATATAATTGTATTTGTGAACACCTAGTAACATTCCGCCATTCGCATTACTTCTGCTGTTATCTCGCAAAACTCTTTGAATAGGGATACCAAGATGTTTAAGGCACCGTTTCCAATTATCGTTCGCGAATGAATCGTTTATTTCGTCAAATTTTCTCGAAGGCGCGATTTTCCAAGGCGCGAGGGAATGGTTTTTTTTCTTCAAAATAAACGATTCTTTCGCGATCGCTGTTCGAATGGTTTTTTTTCTGCTGGCAATCGTTTTTCAATCGAGAAAATTCTCGCGAATAAAAAGCGATATCGCGATTCAATCGCTTTTTAATCGAGAAAATATAAACGATTGAAAAAAACGATTGAGGATTATAGCCGAAAGTAGTACGCCATTGGTTCAGCCTGACTGACCCGCATACACGTTCGAGTTTCTAACACTTCAGTCAGACTATATAAAGTTCGATCATTTTTTCTTCTTCCTTTTCCATTCTTTGCCTAGTGTAAAACTATAGCGTGTTTCTGTACAGTTGGCGGTTATATAGATACGATGGGGATATTGAAAGAAATTGAAAAAAATATCTATATATATACATAGGAATAATGGTTATGCATATAATTATAACTTCATATTTACATATATTTTGTACGGGACACAGACCCGGATATGGTCAGATTGGGTCATTTGCACTTGCAATTTCGTCTATTATTTTGGGTATTTCTGTGTTTTAAAGCTGGTATTATTCCAAATTTCTTGTGTAGTATTTTTCGTGAACGTTTTTGGCATCTGTGCGGGCTGAAATTTTGAGTTGATTCGTCAGATTTTCGCTGTACGCGTGGTTTTTTGTCCTACGATGACCATTTTCCTTGTGTAGGTAGATGGGGCTGTATTGAATATAACATTGTCATACGGGGTTTTGAGTTTTCGAAAGCACTTAATTATTAATATATAGCGCGGGCTATTTGTAAAAATTTTCACAACTGGTTAATCCAGTAAGAGATGAAATTATATACTATTCAGTTGGTTTTTGGCTTGAGCTTCCCTTTGGAATCATTCATAGTTCATTTATCAAAATATAAAATTAAAATAAAAAGTATTGTACATATGCCAATCCAACCGGTATATGCGATTCAATCACCGTTGTGATATGTATTTGATATAAATATGAAATCACTGCCGCGAATATTCTTATAATAAATAAAATTAACTTGATGGTGATTTTTTTAACTTATTCACATCTCAATAGTTTAAAAACTGTACCAAAACATGAATGTATATACCCTTTCCTAATGTATGTTTTACTATAACAAAATATACATATTTAATTACACTATTTTTCACCTTAATTAACCTAGAAATTCTCGGCTGGAGGGCTAAGCTGTTCTGGGTTATCGCCATGCGCCCATTCACACCTCTATGAAGCCTGTGCCGTAATCATTCTGATTACAAGCGTCTAGTCCGTCATTCATAATCCAGCCGTCGTCCATTAGAGAATATCCGCGTCCATAATCCAAAGACCTATTCCATTTCCATAACAGTATTAGCACCAAATTCAAAAGACAAAAGTATACATAAACATAGGCTTGTTTCCTGCAAGAGAGAAGCGGTCAACAGTTTTCAATGATACCGGCAAGACATCATGCGATGTTCCAAAATATCAAATCCGTATCGCTGATCAGTATTCTTAATCCATAATATTCGTTATAGAGTCGTCATCTAAAAATAATGTACCTCAGTCACGCTTTGATTGTGACTGTTCATATGAGTACCATGATCTTGAAGTACATGGGCTCATACGGCCCCTAGCCCCGGTTACGGAATTAGACACATGTTACGAAACGTAGCCCCATAGATCTTGCACGCTACGTTCGTATTTTGCTATCAGCATGCGATATGTATCGCCAAATTTGAGAAACTTTTGAGTGGAGGCGCTTGGTGGAATAGCCCTGTTTTATAAGTTTCTGCAACAATGTTTTGTGACGTTGATTAAAATCATCACATTTAACACAGGATCTAGCAAATGCTACTAAGCGAGATATACGCCATATGCAGGTCCCACTGGAATATTACTATCCAGAAAGGGATAGTTTACGATGTCGAAATTGTAATCATCTCTTTGTCATAAAGTCGACGAGAGAGAATGCCCGCTTCATTTTTATAGAGGTAGAGATCTAAATAAGATGTGCCTGTAGGGCTATCTGTAGTTTCCTTCAAATCCAGTGAAGGTGGATATATATCCTTCACTGCGTCATGTATATAGCGATTATCCACAGCGAGAAGATCGTCTATATAACGTTATCAACGCTATCAACGACGAACTCAAATCCACTTATGACCTGTACCCGGTATTTACAAAACAAGATATTGTGACTATCACCCTGTATTGTTTATACCAAGTTGCATGAATATATGAGGAAATTATCGAAAGTATGAAGGGAATGACTGGACATTAATACATTGTCGACTCGCACGATTATTGAATAAACATGTAATTTTGTCATTTACGCTTCGCCAGAGTAAATCTGAGCGCGAACGTCACAGGAAGCATGATACAGGTATATGTATGGATATTTCCAGCATACGCCCTACTTCGGCTTGTAGGAGACTATAGATCGTGAATCATATATATTATTCGGTTATCTTGCGCATTTATACATTATAGTATAGTAATATAGGTTTTTCCATCGACAAATCCGCAATCAACATTACATGTAGTTCCCAGTTCGCGGATAGAGCGGCGTACGACGGCAACACGGTCTATGTGTCAAATATCACTCCGCCTCACGATTCTCTCGCGCCTTGAAAAAACCCGATTCTCTCGCGATTGAAGATTCGCGATCAAGAACGGATCGCGCATGGGTAAACGATTCAAAAACGATATCACGAGAGAATGGTTTTTTCCAGAAAAGGTTCAATCGTTTTTTCTCATTTTTTTTCTCGATATCCTCGCGACTGATTCGCGACTGATCGTTTTTCAATCGAGAAAATTGAAGAAAAATCGCGACTGAAGAAAAAACGATTAATGGAAACGATCCCTTAACAGATGAAGTTAATGGACGAAGTTAACAAAGTTAGAGACATGGTAAACAGAAGAAGTAAACAGACTAAACAGAAGAAGTAAACAGACAATCTTGACAGAAGAAGTAAACACAGCTAGTTTAATAAAATAAGAGAATCAACCAAGTCAGACACTTAGGGTAAAATATAACAAAACAAAAAGATTAAAAAGTAAAAATAACTTACCTTGAAGTAATATATGGTGGCAGCGAAAAAGTGAACTTAGGAAATTAAGGGTAAGAGTTACCCCTAGTGGAAAATCCGCTACAACCTGGTGGCAGCGGTGGGATAAAAGCTGTAGCCAATCAGGAGAGAGCATGGCTAGTCGTCGTGCAGAAATTGAAGACCTGGACCCGGAAGTTTCCTCAACTTCGAAAATCACCATCAAGGACGAAGATAAAGATCCCTCTCCGAGACCGTCTCCACGTGAGTCAGGAGGACATGGCGATTCTGCTCACGTGCATCGTCCTCAAAGTCATCGCCAAATGAAGCTTGAAAATTACAGCGGGGAAACTTCCTGGAAGGAATACTAGCAAGTCTTCAAAACCATAGCCAGAATAAATCAATGGAGTGAACAAGAGAAGGCAGACTATCTCTTCGCTCACCTGCATGGTCCTGCAAGACAACTGGCTTGTACCCTGACAGATGAAGAACAGCAAGACTTCAACAGATTAGTAGCAATCCTCAGTTCTCGCTTCGGGCCAAGTGATCAGGCCGAGTTGTACATCGCAGAGCTTCGGGGAAGAAGACGCAAAAACAAGGAAACTCTACGGGAACTGGGACAAGCTGTCCGCAAGCTTGCAACATCGGCCTATCCTGGAATGACATCATATCATCTTGAAAGACTTGCCAAGACACACTTCATAGACGCACTAGAAGACGCAGAGATGAGAATGCAGGTGTATCAAGGCAAACCTGAAGATCTTCAGCAAGCAGTCACCCTGGCTTTAGAGATTGAGGGTGACCGAAAAATAGAAGAACAGAGAGGTGGTAATTCCTCAAGGAAATTTGTTAGGGAAGTGACTCAACACCCTCCAAAGGAGCTGGATAAAAGGATCCAGGAAATTGAGGAAATGCTGAAGAAGATGTCCACAGGCGAAACCATGTCCAATAGCTGCAGACACCCAAGAGAAAGACGTCCATTGTCCAGCGTAGAGTGTTACACGTGCCACGAAAAAGGACACTACAGCCGGGTTTGTCCGAGCAGGGATGTCATAGGCAAGGCACAGTCGGAAAACGGGGAACCGACCACAAGGGGCAAGGGAAGGTTGTAAGTAAGAGCCGAAAAGCCCCAATTACAGTCGTTGGAACGACATGGAAACTTGTCAAAGATAAAAGAAGAACCATACATAAGTGATTATTCTGCAGCTCATCTGATAAAGACAGCGAATATTGGATCTAATGTTCCGGTGCTGGAGGTGGGAGAAAGGAGCACTGAGAGTGGACTTTATGTTCCAGTTCAAATAGGGGACATTACATTTTCATTCTTAATTGATACCGGGGCCTGTGTTTCAATATTATCAAAAAGAGTTCTCTTCCGTTTACCCCTAAAAGATCAACCAGACGTGAAGCCCACTGCGGTCCAGTTGCTTACTGCAGATCATAAACCACTTAGTATCATCGGGATGTGCGAATTGGATCCAGGGATATTACCTGAGCCAGCAAAACTAAAGATGGTTGTGGCAGACATCCAGAACGATGGTATCCTCGGCATGGACTTCTTAACGGAATTCAATTGTGAAATTCATCTTCAGAGGAGAAGGATAACCTGTAATGGGTTGCAGATTTTGTGTACAAGGCAACCTGAAGAAGGGCAACCTGAAGAAGCAGGGTATTGTCGCTTAATAGTTCCCCAGACTGTAGTCATTCCGCCTGGTGAACAAATGATTATTCCAAGTAAGCCCACAGGGTGTGGTCAGAGTATCTTGGGAAAATGGGCTATATGTGAACCTTTGGCAAACAAACAAAAACACGCACAAATGATCATAGGTAGGACTCTTGTAGACACAGAAAGAGAATTTTATCCAATAAGAGTTATAAATGCAGGGACTGACTGTGAAGTAGTATATAAAGACACTACCATTGCAGTAATGAGTCCAATTCTATCCACTTCCGGAATAGTCGAACAAAGAAGATGAAGCTATCATAGAAGAAGTCAAAGAAACATCCTCCAAGTACGTCTGTAATCTTAGCAAATCAGAATCAGAATTACCTGAATATTTGAAGTCCGTATATGAGAGAAGTACGGAGAAGATGGAGCTTCAAGATAAATGCAAGGTAAAGGCACTCTTATTGGAATTTTCAGACATCTTTGCTAAGGATGACGCAGATTTGGGCAGGGCTGAGGGTGTGCAACATTCAATCAACACATGAAATTCCCCACCATTGACAAGCACCCAGACGTTTACCAATACAGAAACAAGACGAGGCAGACAAACAGATAAAGGACATGTATCACAGAGGTATTATCGAGAGATCAACAAGTCCTTGGGCATCCCCAATAGTATTGGTAACCAAGAAAGATGGGAGCACTCGATTCTGCGTGGACTACAGACGCCTGCACAATGTTACTGTTAAGGACGCTTACCCCCTGCCCAGAATAGATGATTCGCTCAACTCACTCCATGGAGCCAGATGGTTTTCTACCCTTGATTTGGCTAGCGGATATTGGCAAGTGGATTTGGATGAGGATGCAAGGTAATGCCCTTTGGCCTATGCAATGCGCCCTCAACGTTCGAGAGGTTAATGAAAATGGCACTGGGCGGATATCAGTGGAACATTTGCCTGGTGTATTTGGATGACGTCATCATATTTGGGAAAACACTGGATGAAGCCATAGTTAACCTCAGGAAAGTGTTTCAGCGTTTACGACAAGCACATCTTAAGCTGAAGCCAAAGAAATGCCATTTGTTCCAGCAAAAAGTGGGCTACCTAGGACACGTGGTATCAGCTGAAGGCATCTCTACAGATGAGGAAAAGATCAAAGTCATTAAGAACTGGCCAACACCGACTAATGAGCATGAAGTAAGAAGTTTTCTAGGTTTAGCATCACATTATCGTCGATTTGTCAAGAATTTTGGGGAAACTGCAAGACCCCTGCATCGTTTGACAGAAGCCAACAAGGAATTCCTATGGACGGAAGAATGCGAAACTTCTTTCCGGCAACTGCAACATCTGCTCATGAACAGCCCTATCCTAGCGTACCCCAGTTCATAGGGTAATTTTATTCTCGATACAGATGCCAGTGGATATGGAATTGGAGCCGTTCTGTCACAAAATCAAGGAGGTGACGAGAAGGTAATCGCATATGCAAGTAGGGTCCTTAGTAAAGCAGAAAGAAACTACTGCGTTACCAGAAGGGAACTCCTAGCAGTGGTAACTTTTGTTAAACAGTTCAGGCATTATCTCATAGGTCGACACTTCACCATACGGACCGATCACAGTGCTCTCAGATGGTTGTTAAATTTCAAAGAGCCCGAAGGACAGATGGCATGATGGTTGGGTCTGTTGAGTACCTTTGACTTCGACATCATCCACCGACCCGGAAAGCAACATGGTAACGAGGATGCATTGTAAAGAATGCCATGCAAGTGGTGTGAGAAGTTTGGGTATGAAGAGCCTGATTCTGGTTTCATCCTTCCTGTGCTGATTTCTGAGGAAAAGCGGAGTGTCACAGTCCAAACAGATCACACAGGACCAATCGGAACAACTGTAACCAAGGTTATGTGGGTACCGAAGTGTTGGAGTTACAAGGAGCGAGGATTTCAAAGACGCAGGAACCTCAAACCACCAAAAGGCCAATATCAAGTTAAGGTTGTGACAAGACAACAAAAGCAGCGACTAGACAAAGAACCCCAAACATCCTCAGATGACAATCCCTGGTCAAATCAACAACTGAAAGAAGCACAAGAATGTGATGAAAATTTAATGGGGATAATAGATGTCAAAAAGTAGCACGCTGAACAACCTGACTGGGAAAAGATCTCTTCTCAGAATAGAATAACAAAGGCCTACTGGGGGAAATGGGATCGTTTTAGATTCATTGAAGGTGTTCTTCATCTTAAATGGGAATCAAATGATGCGTCAGAACATCGATGGTTATTAGTACTACCAAAGAATCTCCACAAGGAAGTGTTTCAGCAACTGCATGCAGCAAAGACTGCTGCACATCTTGGAATTCATAAAACCTACACCAAAATATCAGATCGGTATTACTGGCAGGGGATGAGGAAAGACGTTGAGCTGTGGTGTAAGCAATGCGACACATGTGCATCTCGGAAGTCACCTTCTCGAAGGAAACGAGCACCCCTGCGACAGTATCAAGTTGGAGCTCCTATGGAAAGAATCTCTGTGGACATCATGGGACCTCTACCAAAATCTAATAAAGGAAACAAGTATATCCTTGTCGAT
This sequence comes from Hanleya hanleyi, assembly GCA_036873755.1. Classification (NCBI taxonomy): domain Eukaryota; kingdom Metazoa; phylum Mollusca; class Polyplacophora; order Lepidopleurida; family Hanleyidae; genus Hanleya; species Hanleya hanleyi. The sequence continues at coordinate 29,162 of JAVTVY010013202.1, read as the reverse complement.
ACTGACTACTTCACGAGATGGACAGAGGCTTATGGTATTCGAAATCAAGAGGCAGAAACTGTAGCTGACAAAATAGTCAAAGAGTTCATCTGCAGATTTGGAGTTCCTAAACAAATACATTCAGACCAAGGGACAAATTTCCAATCTAAGGTATTTCGAGAAGTTTGTCGACTCTTGGAAATAGATCAAACCCGCACTACCCCTTATCAACCGCAATCCAATGGGATGGTTGAACGATTTAACCGAACATTAGAAGATCGTCTTGCAATGATGGTAAAGCAAAACCAGAGGGACTGGGATGAACAGCTACCATTTGCCCTTACGGCATACCGTTCTTCAATCCACGACGTTACTCAGGAAACTCCCATGATGATGATGATGATGGGTAGACAAACGCCACTACCACTGGATCTTGTAACTGGAAGAAGTTTGGATATGCCTGTCCCTGACGATACGGAATATGCTGAGCAGCTACGAGAACGAATTGAATTTGCCCATGAGAGAGCCAGGAAAACGCAAAAGAAAAACACCATTCGACAGAAGAGAAATTATGATCTTCGGAAAAATGGCAGTCCATACAAAGTTGGAGATTTAATATGGCTTTATGACAGTACTAGGAAAAAGAATCTTACCTCTAAGTTGTCCTGCAACTGGAAAGGTCCTTATCGAGTTCTTAGCAAGCTGGATGATACAGTTTATCGAGTTCAGCTCAACCCACAACCTAAAACAAAGGTTGTCCACTTTGACCGTTTGAAATTATATGAGGGAACCAAATACAGCAGTTGGCCAATCAGTAGAAAGTAGGAAAAACAATGACAGCAGTACACAGGACAGAACAAACGGACAGAAATGGACAAGACTGTTGACAATACAGGCTGTTCTAATAAATGTTCCTCTATTCAATATTTCCAGGTTACGATGTCAGAACTGCCACACAGGTGCCTTTGCGGTAATCAATATCGTCACCAGGCCGGGTTGAGTCGACACAGATCAATATGTAAACTGATTGGTGCTAAGGATAACGTCAAATGTATGTTCTGCAATGAGTCATTGGAACATCCGGACAGTTTAAACCTACATCTGTGTCACTGCGCGGAAGCTCCTTGGGTGATGGCAGCTCCAGAAACAGCAGCAAATCCTACAAATTGCCAAGGAACATCAACCTGGAGACTTCCCTTGTATGTTCTGCAATGAGAAACTCGGTGAGCCAGGCCGTTTACAAGTTCATCTATGCCAGTGCCCAGCAGCACCTTGGGTGAGGACGAACCGCGGGTCAACCAAACCTAAGGAAATTAAAAGAAAGGAGACAAAGGTCAAGTTGAAGTCTGCTCCTCCGAAGGTGGCGAAAACGACAGCACCATCACCGCCAGCAGTAATTGAGGTGGTTCCGAGTCCAGAAGCGGTGAGGAGTCCTGGAACACCTCTAATGGATGATGTAGTCATATCTACCACTGATGCGACAGGAGCTTCCACTACGATTCGGTGCACCCCAATCTTTAAGATTGCACCAACTAACAACACCACAACAAGGGTACCACAACCGATCAAGAGTCTCTTGAAGCCCAGCAGCTCAGGACGATCCACTACAGTAGTTACCAATGTCCTTTCCACTTAGCCTGTAGAGTCCATCACACCCTCAGGGAAGTATCTGCGCTATGAAGGACCATTGACACCAATCTACCCGTACAAACCAGCCTTCACCTTCACCTCACCACATTATGACCCCGAGTCGCCATACCTTCAACCAGTTCCATCAAAACCTCTCAAACAAACTCCTTCCGTTTCTGCTGCAGTAACCATGGTAACTCCGCCATCATCCAAGCCGACACCTCCCCCAGCATCTGGCCAGACAGCACTGCGATTCCCGTCGGAGAGTCGGAACCACCAACTCATGTTTCACAGCCTGTCAAGCCTACTGAGGTATTTGAGGAGTCTGAAATTGTGTCAGACAAGGAAGTAGGGAACTCCATACCAACAGTTATCACCCCAAGGGAAGAGTATGGACAGTGGGAACATTTACATACCTTGATCACCACGATTCTGCCGAATGGGAAGAAGATCTCTAAGGAAGTTGTCCGGAGCCGAACAAGTGAAGGATGCCCATTATGTACCCATCGACAACACAAATGTTGACTGTTTGAAATAATTAAATTGAATTTAGAGAACGGACACAGTTTTCCCTACTGTTCGCGTTTATTGTTTAATTGTTAATTGAAAAACATTTCACCTGAAGAAAGGATGAACGTTGAACTTGATTTGAGCTGTTGAAAACAGAAAACCCATAAGAAAAAGACCAACACAAATGTACTTTGTTAAAGTTATAAACTGTTGAATGTTGAAATAATGGTTGCGTTATTTTTGTAAATGGCAGTTTAGGGTTAATTCTTTGTTCGGGGACGAACAAAATTACGAGGGGGTATTGTGACAAAAATAGATACTTCTGATTTGTCATAGAATGAACAGCTGACTTTATATAAATGACTTTTTACGTGAGGAATACAGATCTGACAGTGTAAACAAATGCCATCCTCTGGACCCTCCTGTATTCCCACATTTTACAATCCTATTTGTTTACGTTTTTATCGTCTGCTTCTGTCGGCAAAATTCTATTGAAGTGGAAGATTTTTGGCGGACCCCTCCTGTGTTCAATTGTAAGTTTATACTTGAAATAATTTTTCTTGTGTAAAATCCCGTCAGGATATGAAAGTACAAATATTTTATTATACTGTCCTGAAGTATAAAGTTTCAAAGTATAGTAGTTGTCGATATAGTGATTTTTAAAATTATATTGGCCCTGCTAGATTTTGCGATCGCCAATGAGCCGCCATCTTGGTTTTGGCGAGTACCTGGATTTTGAACTAGAGAAAATCTTATATCTGTCAACTTTAGGAGTCTGCTCAGCACTCAAACATTTTATATCTTACAACTATGAGTGTTTAGACTTACCTTGCTGGAAACAATTTAGTCCGATAATGATTAGCTTTCTGTAGTTTGGCAATCATTCTTGCCGTAACCGTAGCAAAAGTCAATGTTCTCGCCACATACACTCTGCGCACATTTGCTCACACTTTCAGGCTGGATAATCTGTCCACCTTTGGCTAAAGAGCGTTTCCAATTTAAATTAGAGATAACAACGTGAAGCTCAGGAAATATGCTTCAAAATGATATATGATTCACGGATTATCTGATCAAAATTGATACCTATTTTGATGATAGAAGCTGACATATGCCTTTTAGAAAAGAGCGTTCAAATTCCCGCCGCCTTGTTGAAAGTCCTACAATCTGCTGCTAGTGACGTCATATTTTTGACTCGGCCTTCACCACAGCCAATCAAATTACTCGTCTCATTCAAGGCATAGTAACGTTACGTAATTGGTTAGCAACCAAAACCTATAAATAGGATCGAAAAATGACAAATGGACATTCGGTCTCGGAGAGGCGAAGGGCAAACATCTCCAAGCAATACTAAATACATACAAACAGTTGGAGTGCTGATTATTGAATATTCATGGTAAATAAAGAATACAAGATTAAGATCCAGCAAGTACAAATTTATTAAAGAAATACCATGTAGAGTACTTACCTTCAAGTAATTACCCTCAAGGATTTACCTTCAAGAAATTACCCTCAAGAAATTACCTTCAAGGAATTACCTTCAAGGAATTACCCTCAAGGAATTACCTTCTAGGAAAATATATCTTTAGGAACATTTCAGTGTTGCCTATCTTGGTGGAGAAATATTACCCCGTACGAAATTACCCCAGGAACTTTCACATTTACAAAGTCCAACATAAAAGTACCCGTAAAAATAGTACCCTAGGAACTTTTATAACAGAAGCTGAAAATTGAAATACGGTACTTCAAGATAACAACTGGCATAAAGAAAGATGTTGTACATTCTGTAAATAAATTTGGAGACTTGTTAATGTTGAATTTGAACAATTTGTTTGGACAATTGATGATTTTTTTTTGAAGATAAGTTGAGAATTTGAAATAACATGTGACCACGACCAGTCAGACGGACTTGACAAGCTACAGCTGAAATATATTAAGATAAATAAACACGAACCTACCTAGTAGCGGCGTCTCCATTGAGTAAGCTCGAACGTTACCAAGAACAGATGAAATTAACAGAAGAAGTTAACAGACGAAGTTAGCAGAAGAAGTTGACAGACGAAGTTAACAGAAGAAGTTAACAGAAGAAGTTAACAGTTGTAGTTAACAGAGAAGTTAACAGATGAAGTTAATGGACGAAGTTAACAAAGTTAGAGACATGGTAAACAGAAGAAGTAAACAGACTAAACAGAAGAAGTAAACAGACAATCTTGACAGAAGAAGTAAACAGAGCTAGTTTAATAAAATAAGAGAATCACCCAAGTCAGACACTTAGGGTAAAATATAACAAAACAAAAAGATTAAAAACTAAAAATAACTTACCTTGAAGTAATATATGGTGGCAGCGAAAAAGTGAACTTAGGAAATTAAGGGTAAGAGTTACCCCTAGTGGAAAATCCGCTACAATTGCATGTGGAAAATAAGTTCGGGGATCGGTCCAGGTTAGTCATTATTAATGGGCTTCTGAGCCTTCGCCAGCTGCATATGAGGAAGACAGACAGACGGACGGACGAACGAACTGGCAGACAACGCCGACGACGATAATACCCTTCCGTCGTCCATTAAAGAATTTCCGCGTCCATAATCCAAAGACCTAATTTCCTATAACAGCATTACCACCAAATTAATAAAAATAAATCGTAGTATACATAAAAATAGGCTGTGATGACAGCGAACGTAAATTCCTCTCTTCAGACATTTATATTTTTACAAAAATTATCAGGTTTGTGCGGAAGGCCAGGCTATCTGATGGAAAAGGTCACTTGTGGACGCGAATATTATAAAACATATATTTCATTTACTACATAATAAGTAAGGCGGTTTTCAGATCGAGTCAGTTTTCTGCCACGCACGAGTACAGTTTCTGTCATCAGTTATCACTTTGAGTACTATAAAAATGAGCTGGATAAAGTATGGATTGTGAAGAGGTATCAGCTGTGCTAATCCGATTCCTCGTTTGTGGAGTCATATATGGCGTTATCTGTTTTCTTATTAATGCATACTAGGCACATTAAATAAAAATATATCATCACGCATCGGTTTTAATGTCACCTGTACAGCTAATGAACTCTATCACAAGCTTCGTGTCAACGTTTTTTTGTGAAATATAAGAATGATATATCTTATATACGGTCTTTTTTTGGTTGCAATTATAGTTTTAAGGCCTATCCTAATCTCTTATTTCTGACAAATATGTTTAAAATAGTATTTGATTGTTGACCGAATTTATGATGTTTCGTATATTCTTTCTACCGATTCATTTGTAGAGATGATTACCTAATATATATGGTGTCATCTGCTTTCTTATTAATGTATTCTGGAAAGATTAGTAGCAGAATGGTAGTTAGACTTTCAACCTGTAGAGGGGATAAAATCGATCACTAATTTCGTGTCAACGATTTTTTTTTATAAAAAATGAGAATGATTTATCGGATGTACGATCATAAGAGTGTAAATGTTTTTTGTTGCAATTAGAGTGTCCTAATCTTCCATTTCTGACAAATCTGTTCAAAATAGCATTTGATTGACTGGACCAGGTGTCGAGGGGTTCATAATCTTTTGTACATTCCGTATATCATCATCTAGAGCTGAGGATCTATTTGGACCAACTAAATGTACTCTGTATCAGTTTGTTTCGTCAATAATGAATTAAAAAAGATTGAGATAATGCTGTTATTTCCAGCAGGTAAACATCTTTGTATCCGACGTGTCGCCATCACATAGTCACACGCTCTATAACGATAACAAGAATTAGCAATATCAGCCAGCTATAAGGAGTGATCGAGTAAGAGCGTAACCCGCAATATCACTCATACTCATTGTTGCAAATTCGGCAAAATTTCACTATACCATGAAATGTATTCATAGGGTGGAAAGAAGACCGGCGTAATAATTGTTTTGAAATAAACTTTGCTGTCCAATTTCCCAGAAGAAATGGACCAGGTTCCCTTATACAATGAAGAAAAGGCACACTATGATACTGAATATTGGGTTGCGGTCGTATATTCGGGAATTAAGGATACCGACGTAATCATAGAAGTTTTTGAAAGTATCAAACCATACCCTAAAAATATCATCTATATACCTTATTTAAAGCATGGATTGAATTAGACACTTCAGCAGAGATTCTTTCTCCTCAGTCTGTCATATATATGTTTGGCATATACTGGAGCAAACCGCTTACCCATAGCAGTGCACTTAATTTGAAAAATTAATAAGGCCCAAAACCAAAATCATTCCTGCGGAGAGAAATATCAAGCAACTGAAGAATATGCCGGCCATTCCTGTTGGAGGCCGGATGATTAACAAGGGCTTCAGCGAAGAAAGTCAGACCTCGATTAGAAGATTTTGTTGCCAGAAGATATAGAGATTGTTCGATAGGAACATTGTTATCCATACCTGAAAGCTTTCTAAACGATATACATTGGTTGGCCAAAAGACAGCGACTGAAACATCCATGTTCTTTGTACATCAAGAAATAACAAATATTATAACACTACCTTGCCTGGAGGGTCATTATTGCCCCCTACCAAATTTTCTCCTCTATCTTTGCGAACGGCAGAAGCATGAAAGCTGTGAGTCCATTTTGAGTCCATTTGCATAACCCCCGAGTAGAGGATCAGAGTAAATTCAAGATGGTGGCAATGTGGGGTACCGGAAAAGTGATGTTTTCGTTATTTATCTTCAAAATTCCTGCTGTTCTTCGAGGAAAATTGGGCAAAATATATTTTCTCACATCAGTCTATTATTTACTAATTAACCATGAAGGTTTTGCAAAGAAAACACATAAACAAAATTCGAAAACTCTGAGCGAAAAATGCACCAAAAATGTCTGTTTTGACGTCATCTTTTTTTTGCATTTTCTGGTGCAGCTCGACTCAAGGGTCTAGTTTGGTAACTTCCAACCCCATATCTCAAGCGGTAAGAAAAATATTTAGGAGGGGGGCCCAAAAAGCCCAGGCCCGATAGGGTTTAGTCAGAGAAAGGACTCGTAAATGTACGTGCGTGCTTTCTTCCTTGCGTAAATGAATATAGACACACGTATACAGGATTACGGTGCTCGGGCTGACCATGAGTATTTAACCTTGACTAGGAGTAATGAATCCATGTACTTCAGGATTCTCACGGTGCTCATATGAACAGCCATCATCAACTTTACAACGAATATCATATGTATTAAGAATATTGATCAGCGATACGGATTTGAAATTTTTGGAACATCATGATGTCTTGCCGGCATCATTGGAAACTGTTGACCGCTTCTCTCTCACAGGAAACTAGCCCTTGTTTATGTATACTATGATTGTCTTTTTAAAATTTGGTGCTAATGTTGTTATATGGAATATGAAAAAGGTCTTTGGATTATGGACGCGGATATTCGTTAATGGGCGACGGCTGAATTATGAATGACGGACAAGACGCTTGTAATTTATCCCGTTTTCCTACGAGCCTTTTCATACATCTGACGACCACACATATCATCAATTTCCAGCAGCTGGTTGACAAAGCTATTATATTATTTGTTCTTCGACATTCGTGTCTAGTTTAACTCAATCCTGTTTTAAGGACCGTGTGGTCATTCCAGGCAAGGTCTTCATACGAAAAGTTACAATAGAAGCGTAGCGGAGATAGGGAATATTACAGGAATTACTGTAGGCCGAATTACTGTCGGCCCCAGAGGCGGCTTTAGTTAAAGTGCAATTAATGCCCAGGACCCGGGCGGCGTCTCCTCGCACCTTACACTCTAACTCACAAAGAAATATTTTAGCATGGGTATCCATCACACGGGGTGACCGGCCGCCTATCTGCTCCACCTTTCCCTTGCGATAATATCATTCGGCGTTGCACCGGATAAACCCGTTCCTCGCTATAGGGTATATGTTTTGCTCTGATAACAATTATTACCTTGATTCCTTCTCAAATCATAACAGAAATACTATTTGGTGAGCCTTGCCGATATATAACGCAGTAAAGAAGCAATAACAGATTGCTTAATTGTATGCCCCCTTCCGCTTTAGTCCGACACTGCCCCGCCATTGTTCTGTTCTGTATTGGTTGATATTGCACGGACAAGAAACCCAGACGCACAGACGGACAAACCACTTTACTTTGCACAATTACAAGGTACTGGCCTCATATCATAACTCTTGAAAATATAACCGAAACGCAGACAAACTTTACGCTGCATAACTATGGGGCATTGACCACATATCATGCAAATTTCATACTTGTCCATATCCAGCCTGAACAAGTCCCAATTCACAAAGATTTTAAGAACAAAGGGTCATAACTCTTGACAATATGAGCGAAACGCGGAGAAACATCACGCTGCACAACTACACGGCACTGGCCACATATCATGCAAATTTCATAATTGTCCATGCAATATTAACCAAGATCCAGCCTGGACAAATCCCAATACGTGATGACGCAATTATCGAATGCGGGCACGGTTGTCTCCCTTACAACCCCTCTTTTGCACGAGATTTGCCTTTCTCGCGAGATTTTTGGGACACCGGAATTTTTGGCGGGTTTTGTCAGTTGGAGAGGAAATTGTTCATCTAACATCCCGAAAATAAGCACAATAGCATGCCATATAAACACTGTATAGCAGTTGGTTGTTTTAGTGACAGTAGAAAAGCGGATTCGTTGACGGATTTTCACTCTATACCTAGAGTTGAGAATGAAAGAAAGGAATGGCTGAAGTGTGCGAGGCGCGAAGATCTGAACGTTCAGCTCAAGGAAAGGCTTCGAGAAAACACTAATTTTGATCTGCGATCTTACTGTGTCTGTAGTTACCATTTTATCGATCGCTTCCCAACACCAGCTAATCCGTATCCAACTCTGTTCGCCCATAATAACTTCAAAAGTGTCACTCCCAGAACAATAACAAATTCTACACGGGGTCGAGTATCTGGGCGTACAACCGACGATTCCAAGGGTCGCACGGCTTCCCAGCCTCTCCGTACTGTAACACTCATAAAACAACCACCCTCACTGAAACACGATGTGTGCTATCCCTATATATTGCTGGAGAGTGTGTGACCGGGAGAAAGTTCTCGTAAATTCATTGCAGACGGTGAGTATTTTGAAAGAAACCTTATCATATTTTGGCACTTCTGTTATTTCACACATAATTTCACTTTTCAGCACAGTTCTTCAGTATAATAGCTGTTCTCGATTATGGCCGTTCTATTTCGTTGGCGTTGTATGAATGAATGTATTCATCAATATGAGAAACACGCTAAAAAGCAGCTGGACTCTCATATGCACAACACAGTTCAGCCTGGTTTATTCCAGTGAGTTACCCCTAATCGGCTTTGGAAATACCATAATTGGTGATAAATAATTTCTAAATATCTTAGATCCCAATTTGTGACAGGTGAACCCCCCCCCCCTCAACACACCCCGTCACGTTTTGTCCCCCCCCCCCAATGTAGTACACATTCTTGCTAATTAATGAAGGTTAGGATCTGTCACCCAACATCCTCAGTTCCTTTTCAACATTTTGCCCTCCACTTTTCTTTCGACCAGTCCTATTCAGTTATGGAATGGTCTTACTTTTCACTACACCCATTCTCTTTGTTGTCTGAGCGAGTAAGTACTGCGCGCGGGGACAAATTTTTCAAACTTCTGCAGTGGTTTACAAAACGAGGAAGATCTTTAAAACAAATATGACCTTTTGTGAGTTAAATGATTGTATACCTTAAAGTATCTCAGAAACGTTAATTCACGCGAGAAGGTCCTATGACAATAAATCGGATCCCTCCTCATCCCGTCCTCCACAGGAAGATGAGGCCATTTTGAACAAATCTGTATGTGACATTGTCCGGTGAAACTATTTGATACAAAATATATCAGTAGGGAATATGGTTCATAGAACAAATGTTCACAAATGTTTGATGAATATGTTGATGCCAGTCCAAATTATATGCAGCAGTATTTCAGTTTGTTTAATTCATCTTTTACTTTCCCCAGGAACTAATTGCAGATGGAATGCTCCAACCTGTCACGAGTATGTGGCGAGTAGTTCGCAGAAGTCGGAAGATATTCCACCATCTATTGAAGAATACAGAGATCTGGAAGCACAACTAACTGATGCTAAATTTGAGAATGCTGTTCTGGAGGGGCATTTCCATAACAAATTTGTATTCACACATACTTATTTGCAATGGGACCCCATAATTTACAGTGACATAAAAACTTAAAATAATGGAGTAATACATATTGCAACATCATCTGAAAATATGCAATAGAGAAGAGAACAATGGTAAAATCCTGTGTATGTCCAAACTACATGTTGTGGACATTTCATGTACCTACATACCTACATGTATATGTAGCTATATTTCACATCTCTAATACCCCTCTTTCTCAAGTCTTCAAAGCATAATTGAGCTTGTCAGGCAAGTCTTGTTTTTTCTTTATCCAGTTTTTTTCATGGCTTTTCATAACAAGCAGTGCACATGAACTGTATATTGACATTATCAGAGCATTTCCAAACAAGAGCCCAAGGGGCTTCAATATACGCCCGTATATCTGGAATTACATTGGTCCAAATTTTCAGGTTGTTTAATAGCCTTGATTCTAATTGGTAGCTAGCAATTCAGCGAAAGGTCTACAATTTTTGAGCTTCTGAGAATTTAGCATATACATGTATCACATCTTATATTGAATGATAAACTAAAATGAGCTGAACTCTTGGTAACTAGCTGACCTTGAAGCAAGAGCCGAGAGCTCACATAACCCACACTGAAATCGACAATAGTCAAACACAAGAAAATACCTGTAGTAGTTTTCCTACAAATGGATTCCTTCCAGAGGAGAGAATTTTTCGTGAAGGCAGAAGAATGCGATGAAGTAAAGCTTTGTTCTTCAGGTATGAAGTTCATAAAGGACCCCTCTCCCCGTTAAATTAGTAAATGTTAGAAATGTTCAAATCGCTTTTCGTCCGTGGTCCGTCGTCCGTCCGTAAACAATTCTTGTTATCGCGATTTCTCAGGAACTACTGCATGGATCTTTCTCAAATTTGGTACACAGGTTCCCCTTGGGGTCTAGTTGTGCAAGATACCTTTTCTGGTCCGATTCGAAAATCCATATCTTGGATTTCCCCATGAAACCTTGTTATCGCAATTTCTCAGGAACTACTTCATGGATCTTTCTCAAATTTGGTACACAGGTTCCCCTTGTGGTCCAGTTGTGCAAGATAACTTTTTTTGGTCCGATTCGAAAATCCAATATGGCCACCAGGTCCACAGTACCACTATTTGAAAAATAAAGAACCATTCAAATATTTATAGTCCTAGAGTTTTGAGAGGCTTCTCCTGAAATTTCCCAGGCTCAAAAGTATACTTTGAAGATATGCACCTGAAATGTATTATTTGAAATTCTAATTTGCCAAGTTAATCAGGGCTTGGACTGGCAAGAATGGGCTGGCATGATTGAAACAGGCACTATCTATAATCTACAACTAAGTACTCTTGTATTATCAACTAATCCTACAGTTCCTGAAACTCCGTTGGCCATTTTACCTTATCATCATGGAGATTTTCAGTGTACATGTACTGTTGACTATCTTATATGCCAAACTGTTTCATGACTGATGTTGGACCCTGATTAATTGTAGACTTTAATTATATACTGAACATAGTTTGACATGTTTGAAGGCTTACATGTATAGGTATGCACTTCCTATTCATGTGATAACACAGGTTTATGTGTTCTCTGAGAAGGTAGATTACATGAACCTACCACATGTAACTACACTCTCGGAAAGAAAGGTAATCCGTTCTTTGAATGCAACCCTGAGAGAAAGAACACACACAGGTTCAATGGGCGACACCCACTGAATTGGGAAACAACGGAAAGCCTGAATGTGCATTGACCCCGGCCTTCAGCTCTGGGGAGTATTTTGAGCCAGGGCCCAATCTCTTAACATGGGAGCTTATCTAGGAACAGTGATAACTCAGTTGTATACATATGTAATATATTTTTCCAGTATTCAAAGAAAATGCCATTTCAATAGTGGGGGAATAAAGTACATGTTGTGAGATTCAGGATTGAATATTGTTTGAATCCTGCATCTTATTTGCTTATAAAATGTCTTTATTAAATAAGAGCATTGATTTGTGTAATCTTGTAACTGCATATTAAGCATGGTGGTATAATCGCATATACATGTATCTATATATTAAATGTAAAAGAATTATCTCTGCATCGCTATTCTGTGTATGTATTGTAGTCATATCTTGTTCATAACCGATGTTAGCCTATGTAATTGTATACACTTGTGTGGTCAACAGAGTACAGTAATTAATCTGTTTGTTTGGGTCTTGAACTCACGGACATGCTATTGTTTCAATTGAATCGAGAGTTATCTAAGTTCCAGATTTTAAGAAATTGATATTAGGAGATATATACACGTTGGATGTGAAGGAATATGATATACAAGCGTCTAGTCCGTCATTCATAATTCAGCCGTCGTCCATTAAAGAATATCCGCGTCCATAATCCAAAGACCTATTCCATATCCATATAACAGTATTAGCACCAAATTCAAAAAAGACAATCATAGTATACATAGTGTCCATTTTTGATCTTGAATTGTACCAGACCTTGAGGCCAGGCTTAATTGTCCATGTTAAATTTGTGTAGGGGGCGTGTACCAAGCATATTTTGCTGGCCCTGGTAAATGTGAATGGATTGTGTAGGAAAGCATTTTGCCTCTCTGTATTAAATTGTTATTGGTCTGTTTTGATTATTCATATCCAGAGTGTCAGTTAAATATCAATACTAGAGAAATGTATAAAACTTGGCGTGAGGAGTATTTTCCTCAAACTTTAACATCTTGGTCTCCTGAGACATTCGGCGTGTTGTCTCAGAAGTCATATAACATCTTGACTTGATATTTCGAGGTAAAAGACTGTGACCTACTGCTGGCTTTTGTTTTGAATGCTGTATACCTGTATCATTGGGACTTGGTGTGATTGAATAAACAGTCGTTTTTTATTGGTTATGAGAAAAATGAACCATTGAGTGACGACGCTAGCCGTAACATCGAAACAGTAAACTCATTCAAATTTCTCAATGTGTATAAAATTGTGGGAGTTATCACTGGTTCAAAATTATCTCCCAGTTTAAGAGATAGGGCCCTGGCTCCAAATACTCCCCAGAGCTGAAGGCCGGAGTCAGTGCGCAGGCAGGCTCTCATTTGTTTCCGAATTCAGTGGAAGTCGATCATGCAGAACCATTAAAGCACATTAAAATAATTTTTTGGTGAAAAACAATCTATAGCAAACCCAATAATTTACCACAGGTTCTTTTGAAGTCATCAAAAATGTATGTTAAAGAATTAAAGTTGTTCTCTCAGTACCCAAAGAATGTTTTGAAGCACCATTTCGTGCAGGAGTTAAGGCTAATGCATAGTGAGCACAGATTCCAAAGGAGGGACTACTGTTACAGTGTTTCTTAACTCTCTATATATGTTTTTTTAGGAGAACTAGTCTGGAGAAAAAGGCTGAGTCACTGGAGACTGAGAATGCATCATTGAGGGAGCAACTGTCCAACCAGAATAGATTTTTTGGAACAAATAACACCTTTGGTAAGTTATATGTCTAAAATTTTCAGTGACAAGGATGCAGTATTACTTTGTTCCACGGTTACTCGCTTCGACTGAACTTCAGTCATGTGAAAATGCAGATCATTTCGGAAACGAATGGACTCACTGTTTCGTTCTTTGCAGCCTGTTTTTTGGAAACAAAATTCATCCTACAGTATGAAAATAGGCTTGAGGGACAATAAATTTGTTCTGTGTTTTTGCCAGGGTTTATGAACAGTTATGACCCTCAGCTGGCGCCTCAGGGTGTAGGAGTTTAAGGGAGGGTCATAACTTTTCATACACCCTGGGAAAAACCTGAATAACTAATAATATATTGGTTAAGAAATTATATAACCATATAAATCCTGTATAGGTGATATATCCAGTCCATGGTGAACAACCAAGAAAAAGACTATTACAGGTACATGTAGATTGCTGCAGGAGAAAGCAACAAAAATTTGAAATATTAATTGTGAAAATTGTGATTTCATACAATGATTTATACATACCTTACATACATCTTAAAAAATGGATCCAACAAATTTGATATCCCCACACATGAACACCAAGTCAACTGAAAAACAACATAACACTCCATTATCTGGAAAACATAATTTATACAAAAATAAATTCATATATCATTATTCACAATAGTAATGGCACACTGATTTGAAACTTTCATTATGTAAGCATTACAAGTCCAGACTTAATCATGGAACCATATTTACTTAAAATAATAGTGTTAACCAAAGAGTGGCTTTGACAAAGATGAGAATATGGCATATCAATGATCATCTCATAATTAATAAAATGGTAGATATGGCAGTTGATGGGTTGACAGAAAGAGAAGAATATGCTCCCAAAAAATGTGACCTGAATGCAGTTGAAGAAGTTTGTCCATATTATATGGAGTTACAAAAGCACTATTTAGGTATTCTGCGCAAGCTGTCTTTCTACGTAAACTTACGAAGCCCTCAAACTTACGAAGCCCAGAGTCTGTATGTCTGCTATATATTGATATCTCTCCGCTACGACAGCAATTTTGATGTATTATGTTTAGATGATGGGCATTATTTGCCCAAGTCAAATAAGGAATTGAATTGAATTGATTATATATCAAGCTTTTGCGAAGATGGCAAGCAACAACATTTTAACACCAGGATACGTCACAGCTAAATAATTACCACGAATGAGGTATCGACGATTTTCTTTGATTTCGGGTAGATTTCCTTGAAATTTTCAGGATGAAAATGCACAAATTACAACGAGATCCTGGGTGGAATGTTATTACCCTGAGATAAGATGGCCAAGACATATTCTTGAAAATAAACACGCTCAAAACGGGAATAAAATCAGTAACAACAACAACGCCATTCACCAGGTATAGTGAGGGCCGAAAAAAGTTTTTCTGAAGAGTACATGCGTTTTCGTCATATAATGACAACTGAATTCAGAACCTTTAACTATTAAGTATGAATGGTTATGAAATTTACGGCTACTCTTCACCAGTAAACACATGGTTGTTGCGCCGAGAAGGTTTGCCGTGCAAACTGTTGGAATGAGTTTGGCGTCATATCTCTCTGGTGTGTGCACTCACCAGAGAGATATGACGCCAAACTCATTCCAACAGTTTGCACGGCAAAACTTCTCGGCGCAACAACCATGTGTTTACTGGTGAAGAGTAGCCTGCCCTTGTACCAAGATGGTCCACCGTATTGACCTTTTGTTCAAAAGAGCTCGCACGAATTTTTTTTTGCGACAAAACGTATTCAAGGAGATTTCAGGAACCAAGGGCCATAACTCCTGAAAATATAACCGAAACTCGGGGGAAAACTCTACGCTGCACAACTACGAGACACTGGCCACATTTCAGGCAAGTTTTGCGGACAAGAAATTCGGACGGACAGAAGGACGGACGGATGAACAGACGGACAAAGAGATCGCTATATGCCCCCCTCTAGGTAGAGGGGGGTGGGGGGTGATAATTATACTATGGTGTACAATAATGCAGTTCGTGTTGAAAAATCTGTCGAAAATGATGTTTTTCACCATCTTCTCTATACATTGCAAAGAATACATTGCACGGTGGCACACAGTAATTACTATCGACAACCAGTGGTTTCTACCAACGGTTGCCGTGTACACTAAAGTCTGTTTCAACATATAATCATTAAATTACACCTGTCAATGGCGAGTGTCCGAGTCACACTTTCCCTGTCGTGTTTGTACCGTGTAGTTCATCCGAGGCGTTAATTTGTAGCGATCAAGTCAGGTTGTCATTTTATAAAATGATTTATTGCGGTTCGGTCCATTGGGATTTTACAACTGCAGGAAGTGTTGACCCGGATTTCGATATTATATTGTATTTATTACACATACAGATTTCTCAATATAATGCCGACAAATGAACCATATATAGTCATGATCTAAACCGAAGGTAATCAATGGTGTATACACAGCGGGTCATAAAGTGTTTATGGAGCCTGGCATCCATAAGAGTCGTGATATATTGAGGGTGAACCATCCGCGAAATTACCCAGGACGTGAACGATTCGGTTCCCTGCCTTGGTTATTACATCACTTATTCACCACCTCTATCGATTGTAACAATGGCTGGACTGTCTCTGAGAAAGACCATCAAAGTATTCAGTTACAGACACTGAATCCCAGGTTGCAGCATCTGACAAGGTGACCACATACCACGTCAACATATACGCAGGTGTTTCAGAAGTCCAATTGTGTCCTACAAATTCGCAAATGTTAAACTCAGCAAGGATATCAGGTGTTCGTGAAGGTTTCCGACACGAATGGTGTGTACTAAGAATAATTAATACAACATTGCCCGCATTGCGTATAAGTTTTCTAAAGAAGAGGACACTGCGAGCATTCTGTCCACATGAGGTAGGTTAGGAAGCGAGAAGCTGAATTATGTAGATTACACCATATTCCAGTCATTGTCAATATTCAGCCGACCGCCATAAAAGAATTACAAAGCCAAATTGAAAACAAACGCAACCCATTTACTTGAGAGACGGGTATGGCCAACACCTTCCAAAAATATTGAGAAGCATAGTGATTTATGTCGTCATCGATGACGATAATTTTCAACGCCCATTCACCTCCGTTTGTGGATGTTCTGGTGCAGGCTTATTTTCTTCCAGCAATATTTGTGCCAGTGCCAGACATGCGAAACACACACAGTCCCAAATCAACAAATTACCAAGTTGGCTACATAAAAACCATTTGCCTTATTTCTAAAAAGGCCTCACAATATCAATATTATAATATGAATGCGAAACTGATGTTCAACAGGTGGTTTGCTTTATAAAGAGATCCGAAAGTATGAGCCAAAATGGGATAACGGTAATGTATATATGCGCGTTCTCTCAAACTCGAAAGCCATCTGAACAGATGATGATCTTTGTCCCTCAGATACAGGAAGAAATTGCGAGAAAATATATACGATTTCCACTGAGTCCCCATGACGCTGATAAAACAAAAAACAACATTTCTTCAGCATGATGGTCTCGATTTGTGTGATCCAGCATATGTGACACTGGATTGATGCATCTGTAAGGCTTAACTGTTCTGTAGGATCTGCAGCGTTCTTGGACCTAACGCATCGTTTGATGTATAATAGATTCAAGAACAAGTTAATTTCTGCCGAGTGCGGTTTAAGTTCCGTTGATATACCAGCCGAGGCTATCAGTAAATATTGGTTTTCCTTAAACAGAGGGATTATTGCCTATTGTAGCTTAGTTTGATGGAGATGTGACCAATGTACAGGTGCAAATCTGTTGTATACAGGTTATCAGCACCAAGGCTCTATGAAGCTGACATCAAGGATCCTAGTACCCGTACCACAGATATATCCTTATGCAGGTATAAGCTCAGTTCTTTAATAGACACTTAGGTGTTTGCCTATCACTGAGACATAGTAGTTATTCATTAACTTGAAGCAATGAAAACCGACGACAAAATTACGATTTCCAAGTCACACACTCATGGCGGCCATTTTGAATTTATTCATGATCCTCTGCTCGGAGGGATGTGAAAGTAGACTCAGAATAACCCCAGTTCGATAGGCAATAACGTCATGGAGTGCTTTCATTAGCACGGCGGCAATTATATCTACAAACTGCTTTCGTGTATACTAAAATCTGTTACACTATAATCATTAAATTACACCTGTCAATGGCGAGTGTAAGAATCATACATGAGACATTTTAGACGATCAAGCCAGGTTGTCTTTGAACAATGATTGATTGCGATACGGCCCCTTCTGATTGTGTAAAAGACAGAAGTGTTGACCTTGATTTTGATATTCTATCAATGACTTTATAGCTATTGTATTTATTACACGTGCAGATTTCTCAATATAGTGCGGACAAATCTGTTGAACCTTATTTCGTCATGATCCAAACCGAAGGTAATCAATGGTGTATACACAGCGGGTCATGAAGTGTTTATGGAGCCTGACATTCAAAGTAGCTGTGAACCATCCGTAAAATTATCTAGGACGTGAACAATTCAGTTCCCTGCTCGAGTTATTACATGACTTGCATATCGCTCCAATAAATACACATTTCAGTGCATCACTTATTCACCACCTCTATCGATTGTAACAATGGTTGGGACTGTATCTGAGAAAGACTACCAAATAATTCAGTTACAGACATTGTTTCGCGGTTTACAGCATCTGAGACTGGGATCACATACCACGTCATCCTATACGCAGGTGTTTCAGAAGTCCCTTTGTGTAATACTAATTTGGAAATGTTTAATTCAGCAAGGCCATCAGGTGTTCGTGAAGATTTGCGACATGTTGTGTACTGAGAATAATTAATACCACAATACCCGAAGTTTTCTAAAGAAGAGGGCATGTCGGGAATTCTAACCACATGAGGTACGTTAGGAATCGAGAAAATGAATTGTTTAGAATACACCAAATTCAGTCGTTGTGGCGAGTTCAGTTTACTGTGGACTGTATATTAGTGGTCATATGATTTGAAAATTGTGGTCGTGACAGATGGGTGCTATAGCCGATATGAGCTATTTCGTTCACAAGAGTCTCTTTGTGCCTCATTTATTACATATGAAGGACAATGGTGACCAGAATACTTCATGCGCTGATCGCTTGTCTTTCTAACATGAGAAATATCTTTAGTCTTTCCTAATATAGTATATCCGATAAATCATTCTCACTTTTTATTAAAAAAATCGTTGACACGAAACTGGTGATCGATTTTATCACCTCTACAGGTGTCATTGTGTGATGATATTCTGCTACTGATCTGTCTAGAATACATTAATAAGAAAGCAGATGACACCATATATAACTCGGGAGAATTAGGTAATCATCTCTACAAATGAATCGGTAGAAGGAATGTACGAAACATCATGGATTCGGCCAACGTTCGACAATCAAATACTAGTTTGAACATATTTGTCAGAAATAAGAGATTAGGATAGGCCTTAAAACTATAATTGCAACAAAAAAAGACCGTATATCAGATACGGTATATCATTCTTCTATTTCACCAAAAAAACGTTGACACGAAGCTTATGATAGATATTATTAGCTGTACAGGTGACATTAAACAGATGTGTGATGATATATTTTCATTTAATGTTCCTAGTATGCATTAATAAGAAAACAGATAACGCCATATATGACTCCACAAACGAGGAATGGGATTAGCACAGCTGATACCTCTTCACAATCCATACTTTATCCAGCTCGTTTTTATACTACTCAAAGTGATAACTGATGACAGAAACTGTACTCGTACGTGGCAGAAAACTGACTCGATCTGAAAACCGCCTTACTTTTTATGTATTAAGTGAAATATATGTTTTATAATATTCGCGTCCACAAGCGACCTTTTCTATCAGATAGCCAGGCCTTCCGCACAAACATGATTTTTTTTTTCAAAATAAGAGTGCCTGAAGAGACGAATTTACGTTCGCTGCCATCACAGCCTATTTTTATGTATACTAGGATTTATAATTTGGTGATAATGCTGCTATATGAATTAGGTCTTTGGATTATGGACGCGGAAATTCTTTAATGGACGACGGCTGAATAATGAATGACGGATTAGAGGCTTGTAATTGACCATTTCTTACACCTCGAGCAATTTTTCCCGAAGTGTATTCTCGTCGTTGGCGTTGGCTGTCTGTCCGACCGTCCGTCTTTCCATCTTCCAGGTGGACACGATATATAAAGAAAATTTATACCCAGGCTGTTTAAATTACAAGCGTCTAGTCCGTCATTCATAATCCAGCCGTCGTCCATTAGAGAATATCCGCGTCCATAATCCAAAGACCTATTCCATTTTCCACATAACAGTATTAGCACCAAATTCAAAAAGACAATCATAGTATACATAAACATAGGCTTGTTTCCTGCAAGAGAGAAGCGGTCAACAGTTTTCAATGATGCCGGCAAGACATCATGATGTTCCAAAAATATCAAATCCGTATCGCTGATCAGTATTCTTAATGCATAATATTCGTTATAGAGTCGTCATCTAAAAAAAGATGTATCTCAGTCACGCTTTGATTGTGACTGTTCATATGAGTACCATGAGGATCTTGAAGTACATGGGTTCATACGGCCCCTAGCCCCGGGCTAAGCGGAATTTAAAGCCATACCTCATATGCAACTGGCGAAGGTTCAGAAGCCTATTCAAAATTACGAACCTGGACCGATCTCCGAATATATTTTCCACATGCAATTAAGTGAGAATCGACCAGAAACGTGTTGAACATCACTAACATTGATCTATTTTGGAAATATCAAATTACTTAATTGCGGTGTGCAGAACATTACAGAGAACATATTTAGAGCTAGGAACTCATGTCATGCTGTACCATGATTTTATTGCTGACGGTAGACAATAACTGACAGTCGAGGGGTAGGGACCATGGGGCAATTTTTACTTATTAAAATAAGAAAAGCTTGAGGTGGCCACATTTTCAAACGGGGACAGATAAAAGTCGACCAAATAAATTGATTATATGGATATTTGTTTTCATAGTGTACGTGAATTAAAGGGTAATGCATTTTCTTGATCCTTGATACGAAATCTACATGTATCGGAACTCTGGGAATGCTCCCGCATGTTTGTTCTATCTATGGTTACTAATAAAACCATATTTGATACAAAAACTTCACCACAATGCAAATTGCCCACAATTGTCTTCAAGCGCTGCACTAACTTACATAATGATCAATCGCCGCAGATAATTTCTTAAATTCTACCGTAGTTGTATTTTGTTATTGGGTAAGTTCAGACCATCATTGGAGTAGTTTGGCATCTCTCGCATGGGCTCAGTCAACCAGTTTAGACACTTCCATCGTCCGAGAATCATCCAACAACTTGATGAATGAAAATATAATCATTGCCACTCAATTCAGAGAAAATAGGATTCTAGTTCGCATTGACGTTCCATGAATTTGTACAGATTAGTGATAGGGCATCTGCGTTGGAACACTACAGGAATTTTCATGCAGTTAGGCTGTTGATCAAACGTCAACAAATGAAATATCCCTTGGAAATTCACGGTTTGCCCAAGATATAGTCACAGAATCTACCGATCTAGCCTAGAATGCCGTCAAGGTTGAAATCTTTCTTGATATACCAACCATTTTAGCGAAGACTGTATGTATATTCTAGAAACCCCGAGTCTAACTCTTGAACAGAAAAGCAGAATTAGAGACTTAGGGCTTATTTTCTAAATAAAAGAGAATGAAAAGATTTCTCTAGATAAGTATCCACATACAGGCAATATTCACACTTTTTAAAATACCCCGAAATGACCTCACTTCCTGTTGATAGACTGAATAACAACTCAGTTCTTTATAAGACCAGCTTATGCATCCAGGTGTATATAGAATGAATGTCTCAAGAAATATTTTCCCTTCTGTGCGTTTCTTCAACAAACATAGCAATCCTAAGCCGCAAATAAGGAAAACTGTTCCAGCTTGGTTATCATTTTTAAGCCGGGAATTTTTCCCTACCAAACATTCCTTCCCTTAACCCAAGATCAGGACGAGCACAGTAATCATGTATGCGAATATATGATCAATTACGTAATATCGATTATTATTAATATTGGGTGGAACAAGTCGATGAAAGAGTAACAACAAAACAGGAGTTTCTGGTTTCGTTCTTCTCAATACAAATTTTTCAATTCTTGTCAGTTGTGTCTACGCTACCGGTGCAAGGGGGTCATCTACCTCACTGACTCAACTCACCTCCTGTTCTTGGTGTCAAATCGGACTTCCAGTATTTAGTCGTTATCAACACAAAAAATCCCCGTAGATAATCTAAACACCATTTTCATACGATGGTTAGCATAATAAATGCT
Source organism: Hanleya hanleyi (assembly GCA_036873755.1). Lineage (NCBI taxonomy): Eukaryota > Metazoa > Mollusca > Polyplacophora > Lepidopleurida > Hanleyidae > Hanleya > Hanleya hanleyi. Next base: position 7,075 of record JAVTVY010013202.1, on the reverse strand, counting down.
ACGCTTGAAATTAAAAAAAAAACTGGCTTGAAATAAAAAAATCGGTTTCCTTCAACTTAGAAGGGATCAACAGTTTTCACTGAAGAGAGCAAGGCATCGTGGTGTTCTTTATATAAAATCCTTATCACTGACCAGTATAATTATTCCAAATGAATTTCCGAGTAGCTTTCTGGAGAAGATCATGTATTTTATTCACGCTTTGATCGTGATTGCTCATTTGAAAGCATGGTGATATAAAACACATGATCTGCAAACGACCCGTGTCCCTGAATTAAGTGAACTGAGATGAATGTAACGCCAGAGATCATGCACTCTGAGATCGTATTTTGCCGCCAGATTACGATATTTGTCCAAGAATTTGATTAAATTTTAATCGAGGCTTTTGATTGCATAGCGTTGTTTGACAAATTTTTGAAATAATGTTCTGCAGCGTTGATTGAAATCGTCATATTTTATATAGGATCCAGCAAATGCTATCAGACGAGATATGTATAGACCGTATGCAGGTCCTGCAATAGAAATGTAGTGTGCCCAATCACCCTTTTCCATAGTAAAGCTTGGGTACAGCTGAGACTGGGAGATGGCTCAGGGCAATGCGCCTTCTCTGCTACGGTTAAAGCAAACGATTGAAGGGACCAATTCGCCCAAGGCCTCATCTGAGACGCTGACAGCGGTGCTTTTTCAAAGATAGAATCAAGTGATACAGGCAACTAACAACTCCGTGGAATGGAATTCAAGGTTAACTATAGATCGTTCTAGGACAGTTGGCTGACACTGCTAATTCTTATCTTTATTAACCGTGTGTGTATATAATGGTGATACAGGGCATACAACGATGTTTGCCTATGGTTACGCACAGCATTATTTCCCTCATTGTTAGTTCAGTTTAGGATCAATTATCGATAGAACGAGCTGTTAAAGCGAACATTTACTCGGTCACTGGATGACGATATACGGCATATACGAAAGATCATGGATGCTCTCAATGGCTGCCAATCAAATATTGCTGTAGAAACGTTTCATTGGAGATTAAAGGGAACAGTATGGAATCATTTGCGATCGGTTGATTTTACTACCACAGATAGGTACAGTACCACTAAATGGTGCCCTGAAAAGCAGGTTTTGTATTTCTGTGTACTAGTATATGCAGACAGAAATCTTTTCTAGGAAACCATCTTGTTTTTTATTATCTTTATTTCATAGACATTTGGAATTGGTGCTTCTTACTATTTTACGAAATAGGTCTTTCGGGTGACACGAGAGAGAGAGAGAAAGAGAGAAAGAGAAAATTAATGTTTAGCAATATTTCAGCTAAAAAGCGACGATGAAAAAAAATTATAAGTACTCAAGTTAATAACTCAGTTAAATATTGCATTAATGCAGGTACATACATTACAATTTATACAACAAACCGATCTCTCTCAAATAATCTAAAATACAATCTTCTTTTACTCGACTAAAAAGATCTTCTAGCGTAGCTGCTCGATAACAAAAAATTCTTACAATCTTAAAATCTATACAGTCGATAAGAATATGTCGGTATTGACACGAACATTCGTTTATGGACGACGGCTGAGTAACGGATCTGACGCTTGCAGGAAAGTTTACAAAATGACTGACGTTGACAGGCGAGCATTATTTTCGTGCAAATTCACAGACTGTTCAATAGAAGTCATCCTAAATATTGGGATATGGATTTTTGCCATATTGATAAATATATTGTGGAGAAAAGTTGTGGTTTAAGAATTTCAGTCGCTTCTGAATGGTAGAGGTCTATATTTCGTAGCAACTTGTAAACTTTTTTTCCTTGAAAAAGCTGTGATAAAGCCATGTGAAGGTTTAATTTCTACGAATCTCTACATATTTTATGTTATGTGTATGTCTTGAGACTGACAAGGTCAATTCATGATAATCAATCTGTGTAAATCATGAAAATACTCCACGACATTGCTCCTAAATCCTGGGATATAGATTTTTGCCATATTGACGCCCAATTAGTCAATAAATTGTGGAGGAATGTTGTGATTTAAGAACTTCAATCGCCTCCGAATGGTAGAGGTCTATATTTCGTAGCAACTTGGCAACTGTTTTCTTTGAAAAATCTGTGATATAGCCATGAGAAGGTTTAATTTCTATACGAATCTCTACATATTTTATGTTATGTGGATGTCTTGAGACTGACAAGGTCAATTCATGATAATCAATCTGTCTCTATCGTGAAATACTCCATGAAATTACTACGAATTTGGCAACAGTGATCACTAATCTTTCTAGATAATTTACACAGTTTTGGGGTCAATCTCATATTGTTTAAACAATTGTAATCCTACAGCACTAAAAGGGCACATATGTGTTGACATAAACCGACTTCAAAATGAAGTATAATACCCACACAGGTGCCATACCTCACATTACAGTATTTTCCGGTCAGGACCTTTGACTATGTGGGATAATTTTGAGCTCCGAAGACGTGCGATATTTTTCTAGCAATGTCATTTGGCAATTGGGATTGTACAAATAAAACTTTCTTCCAAGATGACATAAAAACAGATTTATGCAACTGACAATTCGATATCATTTGGCAATAACCATTTCCAGGTTATCTCCCTTCAGACGACCGGCCAAGGATATCAAAAGCGCTTAAAACAGTTTTGATGGGTACCCATGTTAAATTAGTTCTTTGTGTGGCAGGAGAGGAGGGGATACAACCATGATTTTGAGAAATTAAGATAATTTTGGGGTCATTTTTGGGGGGTATCCCGCTGAATTCAATAGTGTGTTTCTATTAGCTATTCGTGCGAATATTATCTAAAAACGTTCTGATCAAATTACCCCATATTTCCCTTTATATTATTTAGATCTTAACATTGTGGGTTTTGATGCGAAATACACTGACGAGATCAACAGCAAAATATATCGCTTTCAATATTATTAGAAATAAAAAGTCCAAAAAAATATTCATGTACGAATAGCCTCAACCACATGGTGTCAATATTGGTTCGGATCTTTGTGGGCAAGCTCGTCACAACTCACATGACCCCGATCTAGCTTCATCACCAAACCATTTGAAGGGCCGGTTGCTGTAAAGAGTGCCGTAGTCAACATTGGGCAAGAGGACAATTATGCAAATTTCTTCTATCTCATTCACCTCAAAGGATCTCGGCTAACATTGGTCAAAATCAGAGTGACTCATGGATGCCCGTTCGTATAATGAAAGCCGCCACAATATTAAATAAATACATTCAAACCAATTTCCACTCCAATTGAATCAGTGTTTGGATGCCCACCGTCCCCATGTTATAACATACACTTGTAATTGTTGGAAAGCATGAACCGTCAAAAATAGTACAAAACAGGATAAATGCAAATAAAAAAGACTATTTACAAATCGAAACGCACTAAGTACAGACTATTTACAAATCAAATAGACTTACAACAATGGTCGACTATAAAACAAATAAAAATCGAATGTCAAACAATCTTTCGTTACAAAGCGGACAGATGACGCTCGGTCACCCGAGATTAGCCTACTTGGTCAATATGACATTGGCACTGTTTCACTTCTGCTTGGATAAAAATACCCATTCATAATTTTTTTCCAAACAAAACCTAATAAGCGAATTGCAAAATAGCCGAAAATAACCAGACTGCCATACGTATGATATCCATTATTCTTTAATTCACGACCCCCACGCAACTAATTTTCATCATGTGTACCGGTACTCATTCGTAAAGAATAGTGTCACCAGTATTGGCTGAAGAAAATTAACCAATGCATTTGTTTCTGGCATTGCGTCAACAGCGATTTTATCAAATCTTTATCTGATCACAGGACCTAACATTATGATTGTCGTTTGATATCTGATCTCATTGTGAACCATATCCCAATTTAGCATGAATAAATAACGACGGGAGTGCTATTATATTTTATGCTTTACCTCATTTGAACTCCTAAAATAACTCAAAAGATAATTATCAGAATTGTGTTCATCGCAATCATGAATTGTATCTCAAATGAAATTAATAGTCATCATGCATGGATACTCAAACGAAGCCATCAAAGGTAGGTAAAGAGCATATATTAACTATTCTTGATTGAAGATCATCTGACCGAAAATGTGATCCTAAATGACCTAAAATGGTTACCATCTGCCCACACTTCAATCTCGTATCCCACATAGATATAATTTAATTGACTAACCTTTCTTCACGAAAAACACAAAAAAAATGATAAAAAGCAACCTTTATAACCTTTGTGAACCTAATTTAATATTCAAGTATATCCAACAATACCTTGGGCTTCACTCCACAAAGAACTAATTGAGCATGGATAAACATTGCGTGATCATTAAGTAAATGGCAATGACGTAGATCTGATTTTAAATGGCTCAATTTCGCTTGGTATCCATCTAATCCTAACCTTCACTACTTAGAACTACTTTAGCGGTGATAGCTATTTTTTTGACAAAGAATATCATAAAATATTTAGTATTGAATAATGGCGTTTTAAGGCACATGCAACTATCTTTGGATCATATTTGACCCCAAATTGCCAAAGTTGTCTTGATATCCTCCCCTACCTTGAACCACACTGTACACAAAGATAATTAACAGACAACACCATATATATGAAATAAGAAATAATTTTTCCTCGTTTGACTCATGAAGTAAAGCTGAAATGATGTCAATTCCAGCTGCATGGAAAATAATTTGGGAACGATTTTTACCAATTCTGACATTATCCGACTAAAAAAGTGACCTTAAAATGATCTTTAATGCCCAGGACCCGAGCGGCGTCTCCTCGCACCTTGACCCCTAACTCACAAAGAAATATTTTAGCATGGGTATCCATTACATGGGGTGACCGGCCGTCTACTTGCTTCACCTTTCTCTTGCGATGATATCATTCGGCGTTGCATCGGAAGAACACGTTCCTCGCTATAGGGTATATGTTTCCCTCTGATAATAATTATTTCTTTGATTCCTTCTCAAATCAGAGACCGATAAACAATTATAGTATGGTGTAAAATAATGCAGTTCGTGTTCAAATTACAAGCGTCTAGTCCGTCATTCATAATTCAGCCGTCGTCCATTAGAGAATATCCGCGTCCATAACCCAAAGTCCTATTCCATATTCCATATAAAAGTATTAGCACCAAATTCAAAAAGACAATCCTAGTATACATAAGCATAGACCAATCGGAAATGATGTTTCTCACCATCTTCTCTTCACCATCTTCTACGGTGGCATACAGTAATTACTCTCAACAACCAATGGTTTCTACCAACGGCCTTATGGCAAGCCGTTTTGCTTTTTATTCAGTATTTGCTGATATCAGCAAATATTTGCTGATATCAGCAAATTATTTGATGATATCAGCAAATATTTGCTGATATCAGCAAATATTTGATGATATCAGCAAATCAATGTTGATATCAGCAAATATTTGCTGATATCAGCAAATCATTTAATGATATCAGCAAATCATTCACTGATATCAGCAATTGATTTGCTGATATCACCAAATCATTTGCTGATATCAGCAAATACATCCTTTTTGCTGATATCACCAAATCATTTGCTGATATCACCAAATCATTTGCTGATATCAGCAAATAATTTGCTGATATCAGCAAAACATTTGCTGATATCACCAAATATATTTCTATTTGGTGATATCATTAAATATGGCGGGAGTCACGGGATGGATCGCGCGCTGAACACAGAATGGTCCCTTGGGTATAGATTGATGACGTGGGCGGAAGACTCCGCACTCTTCGCGCATTGCACGGCGGGATAGGAGTGGGATACAACAACGGTGACCTACAACAACACCACCATGACGGAGGGGATTGTGTATTTCCGCGAGGAAGATGTGAGACTGGCGAAATTACCTTTGAAATGCATTGAAAGAACACGGAAGATTCACTAAGAAGGTGAATAGATTGCCGAGTACTATCTTCAACGAAGTCCGAGACCCACGAGATGCTGGTGCGAAGGTATAGGGCACTGGCAATGTATTGTTCAGTTGTTGTTGTTGTTGTTACAAATTTGAGTGAGTGACTGGCTGTGGGTCGCTCGGGAGAACTTGTGACATTATTGATTCATTTGCCAGCTGTGTGACTGTGGTGGTTGGAATGATTATCTTCGAAATAGACATAGAAACATCAAATTATAAAGAAGGGACAGGCTTAGCTAAGATTCATAGCGTTTCCCTTCCCTCACCGCTATGCCGACGATTTCCCTGGTGGTAACTCGAACATCTCCATGGCGCACTTATTATTACCTTTGCGCCCTATTGGACCTTCATTAACTTGAGAAAAATGGCCGCCATGAATAAAAATACCATAATCGATGTTGTGATCATCATCCCCTGTATACACCAGGTTGGGGAAAATACCTTGATCTAGCCCCAGCAGGGACCTAATGATACTGTCATTAGGTCCCACGTACATCCTAGCCACCATCGTCGTGTAGAAGCCCGAATCGTATAAACAATGCTTTAGTTGCTCCTTACCATGCATTTTTCGATAAAACGTATCATGAACTAGTCCGAATCGTCCGAACGGCCAACATCTGTTGTCTTTTGGAGTGAGTTTCGTCGCCTTTTGTTCCAGTCCCCGCTTGAACATATGATCAGCTCCGCCATGTTTGTTTTCACGCTGGAGTGTCGACTGCGCAAATGGTGGCGTGTATGGTGTTTATTGCGGTCATCGTTTGCGCAGTTGACACTCCGGCGTGGAAACAAACATGGCGGAGCTGTTTGAAATTTTCAGCGGCGACTGATACAAAAGGCGGCGAAACCCACTCCAAAAGACAACAGATGTTGGCCGTTCGAGCTCAATCTGTTCTCGAGAAAATATGTCAAGGCTAAGCTCCATGTGTTGGCTCCAGATGGCAACTAGGGTGCGTGGACAATGACAGTATCATTAGGTCCCTGCTGGGGCTACTCGTAGCCATGCGGTAACGGGTGATATCTGAGTGTAATAGGGCGTTTCCCAAATGGTCATATCCGATTGGTCCCGTTAGCTCCGACATCGGTGCAATCACATTCATAAAACGAAGACACACCTC
>JAVTVY010013201.1:0-53332 GCA_036873755.1 Hanleya hanleyi | reverse complement strand
GATTCCTCCGAAATTTGGCATCTGCATTCTTTGCGACAAGACGTCTGTTGGTATTACGCTTCAGCAAGATCCGCCTGTAGGTGGCGCCACTGGGTCTTGTTCCAATCTTCTGTGCATGTCCGTGGTTTCCATTCAAATTCTTCACAAGCGATAATTTCCAAATGCTTTGTCTAATAATTAGGCATCCCTAAATGCCTAAATGCGTTTGTCATTTGTTCTTCTTTCTTCCGCTTCTCGCTGTTTTAAATTTCATGTCGCTTTAAATGAAGGACACCATTTTCTTAAATTTGCTGTCCAGTCCTTCTATGCCACATCATATGATTTACACTAAAGCTTTTGCAGGAATCATATTTTTTTTCAGAAGTATAATATGAAATAACTGGCAGGGGAATCCCGCAGTACCGAACCTGTGCTAGTTTTGAATTTTGTGTAGTCTTAAATGAAGGACATTTCCTTCAACTTTGCTATGAAATCATTCTATTCCACATCATATGATTTACCCTAAAGCTTTTGCATGAACCTTATTATATTTCAGAAATATAATATGAAATAACTGGCGGGAAATCCCCGCAGTACCGGACCCCTGTTTTTTAAAATTTCGTGTCGTCTTAAATGAAGGACAACATTTTCTTCAATTTTGTTATCAAATAATTGTATCTCACATCATATGATTTACCCTGAAGCTTCTGCAGGAACCATTTGTGTCCACAGTGTAACTTACTATATTAATTACAACTGAGTTCTTAAAGTTTGGGTGCACACTGACTGTGCATATGATCAATTTCCTGAATTGAATTGAATTCCACCTTGTGGTTTTTCGGACTGTGATAGATGATGGCATGCAGTTGTCAGTGTGGTTGTTTCATGTACAGGGAGCTTTCTGTGGCTTTCATGTCAGCACACCTACCACTACCCTCAAGAAGAGCATGTCCCCATCCCCAGGGCGCCGAGCCGCACCCTCTATCTCCCAAACTAGCCCTCGCCCGACCCTCATATATTGTGTTTGAGCATACATGTATCCAATATATCTTGGCAGAAGCTGAAATTTGTGTGTTGTCTGCAATATCCTTCAACTTTGCTATGAAATCATTCTATTCCACATCATATGATTTACCCTAAAGCTTTTGCATGAACCTTATTATATTTCAGAAGTATAATATGAAATAACTGGTGGGGAAATCCCCGCAGTACCGAACCCCTGTTTTTTATGCCCCCCCCCCTCTAACTAGAGGGGGGGCATATAGCGATCGCTTTGTCCGTCCGTCCGAATATCTTGTCCGGGCAATATCTCGGTTAATATTTCATGGACAGGATTGAAACTTGCATGGACTGTGGCCAGTGGCTCGTAGTTGTGCAGCGTAGAGTTTTTTTCGAGTTCCGTTATAATTTTCAAGAGTTATGGCCCTTTTTCTGAAATCTCTGTGAATGGGTCTTGTCCGGGCTGTATCTTGGTTAATGTTGTATGGACAAGTATGAAATTTGCATGATATGTGGTTAGTGACCCACAGTTGTGCAGCGTAAAGTTTCTCCACGTTTCGCTCATATTTTCAAAAGTTATGGCCCTTTGTTCCTGAATTCTTCATGAATCGAGACTTGTCCGGGCTGGATCTCGGTTAATATTGTATGGACAATTATGAAATTTGCAGGATGTGTGGTCAGTGCCCTATAGTTGTGCAGCGTGAAGTTTCTCCACGTTTCGCATATATTTTAAAGAGTTATGGCCCTTTTTTCTTCAAATCTTTGTGAATTGGAACTTGTCCGGGCTGGATCTCGGTTAATATTGTATGGACAATTATGAAATTTGCAGGATATATGGTCCGTGCCCTGTAGTTGTGCGGCGTGAAGTTTCTCCACATTTCGCCTATATTTTCAAGAGTTATGGCCCTTTTTCTTCAAATCTTTGTGAATTGGGATTTGTAAGTCTGGATCTCGGTTAATATTAATTATTGTATGAACAAGTATGAAATTTACATGATATGTGGTCAGTGACCCATAGGTATGCAGCGTGAAGTTACTCTGTTTTTGGTTATATTTTCAAAAGTTATGGCCCTTTGTTTAAACCTAAGTGAATGGGATATATTTATTTGTCCAAGCTGGATCTCAGTCCATAACCGATTTGAACCGGGAAAATGGCTATATTATATGTTACATTCCAAAGCAGACAACATAGGTCCTGAAGTATGAAATTGCCCCAAAAACAGTGAATTGGGTGCAAAATTGTTGTCAGTGTGGTTGTTTCATGTACAGGGAGCTTTCTATGGCTTTCATGTCAGCACACCTACCACTACCCTCAAGAAGAGCATGTCCCCATCCCCAGGGCGCCGAGCCACACCCTCTATCTCCCAAACTAGCCCTCGCCCAACCCTCATATATTGTGGTTGAGCATACATGTATATATCTCCAATATATCTTGGCAGAAGCTGAAATTTGTGTGTTGTCTGCAATATTGGGATAATTGCAACCCCAAAAGATTTCAATTTATCAGGCACAGACCCATGTTTTTGTATTTGGTAAATGGATCCCTTGTCTACATGTATATATTTTTGCTTGGAATTGTTTTTCTTGCCAATCCGCTTCTGGGTGGCGCCACCTTGGGCCAAATTAAATTGCATCTCCAGACAATAACTTTTGAAAACCTTAAGCATTCTTTCCGAATTTGGTGTGGTGGTACCTTGTCTCAAGATCTGGCTTGAGAATGTTTTTCATGTTGATAGGGGAACTACCTGAAAGCTAAGTTAAGTGTTTCCAGACAATAACTTTTAAAAACCTGAACCGATTCATTCCAAATTTGGTGTGTAGGTACCTCGCCTCAATTTCTCGTTTGGCATTTTTTTTCATGCCGACCCACTTATAGGTGGTGCCACCTGGGGGTAAATTTAAAATTGTTTCCAGACAATAACTTTTTAATACTTAATAATGAACTTGGTATACATGTACCTTACCTGAAGGTTTCACTTGGTATTGTTTTTCTTGTCGATCTGCTCATAGGTGGCACCACCTGTAGGCCAAGTTAACATTTTCTGTTTCCCATGTCAAGGGATCTTGCTTCAAGATCTCGTTTGGGATTATTTTTTATGCCTATCTGCCTACACATGGTGCTACCTGAGGGCCAAGGTAAAATTGCATTTCCGGACAGTAATTGTTGGACCTTAATGGATTCTTTTAAATTTGGTATGTGGATACCCTCAAGTTATCTTATGGGGCCATGTTAATGATGTTTTTCCTAAGTTTTACGTTTTTACTTTCTTCACAAATTATGAATGTTTCCTTTACTAAAGATGCAAAAGGCATGCCTCCAATCGTATTCGATCGACTGTATCTAGTTGCATATGCATTCCTTGTGACAAGATGTTGATTGGTATTGCGTTTCAGAAAGATCTGCCTGTTGGTGGCACCATTAGGGTTCTTTCCGCTCTTTTCTGCTGCAAGCAATAACTTTGAAACGCTTTGAAATGTTGCTCGAAATTTGGTTTCCGGGTAATAACTTGAGCACTGCTCATCAAATTCTTCCCAAATTAGGCATGCATATACATTGTACCTTGCCACGAGATGTTGCTTGGGAGTGCGTTATCCGCTTCTGCTCAGAAAGTGACGCCACCTGATGACAAAATCTGAGATTTGTTTTTGGCCAATAACTTGAGAACTGCATGCTCATCGGATTCTTCTCAAATTTAGCATGCATTTACATGTACCATGCCGGGAGATGTTGCATGGCATTGCCTTTCACTCACTTGCACTTACAGGTGGTGCCACCTGGTGGCAAAATCCCAAATTTGTCTCCGGGTAATAACATGACCTAAGATGTCGCTTGAGATTGCATTTCGCCCACTTGCGCCTATAGGTGGCGCCATCAGGTGTTAAAATCAAAATTTGTTTTCAGCTATTAACTTGAGAACTGCTCATCGGAATCTCCTCAAATTTAGCATGCATGATTGCGTTTCGCTCACTTTTACTTACAGGTGGTGCCACTTGGTGGCGAAATACCAGATTTGTTTTCGGGTAATAACTTGGGAACCGCTCGTCAGATTCTTCTTAAATCTGGTATGAATATATCGTGACATATGATGTCGCTTAGGATTGCGTTTCGCCCGCTTGTGCTTACAGGTAGCACCACCTCGTGTCGAATCTAAATTTGATTTCGCTCATCAGGTTTTTCTCCAATTTGGTATGCAGGTACCATGCTATGATATGTCCCTTGAGATTGTATTTCACCTGCTTTTGCATACTGGTGGCGACACAAGTGGAAAAAACTGAAATTTGTTTCTGGCAATAATTTGACAACTGCTCATCGGATTCTTCTCAAATTTGGTATTCATGTGTCATAAGATGTCACTTGGGATTGTGTTTCGCACACTTGTGCATACAAATCTAAATTTGGTTTCCGGGCAATAACCCCGGCTCTTCAGATTCTTCCCAAAGTTTGTATGCTGATACACCATGTCATCAAATGATCCTTGGGATTGCATTTCGCCCACTTGGACCTACAGGTGGCGACACCTGGTGGCAAATTTAAAATTTGGTTTCCGGACAATAGGTTGAGGATGCATTCAGCTTCTTGTCAAATTTGGTTTTCCTAATATGCCTTGAGATGTCACTTGGGGTCGCTTCTCGGTTACATACATGTAATTTCCATGCTTCATTGCATGGAAGCTAATTTACAGAAGCAAAAAATGTTCAGTCAACCGTTCTAAGTTGATTTTAAAACTTGGGAAGGCAGAATTAAGACCCTCTACATCCAACGCCTATGAAGTATAGCAGTTGCCTCCCTCATGTATATCCCCTCGAGACCAACAATGCTAAAAAATATTGCTGCCATTTCGGCGGGGGACTTGGCATCCTCTGGCTGCTTGTTAAAATTGATCTGGTTTCTCCAAACTTACAACATTTGCATTTACGACAAATGTATGCGTGCACCTTGCACAGTTCAAGTTTCGCAAAATCAAAAATTGAAATTTGATCGTCAATGATATTACAAAAACAAAAAACGAAAATTGAAATTTGTCAGTCAATTTTCAATTTTCGTTGATGTTTGTTTGATTGTTTGTTTGTTCGTTTATTCACCAGATAAAACATATGTACAGTAAAGTTGAAATTTATACACATACATCATGGAAATCTGGCGGGATGAAAACCCCAAAGGCCTTGTAATGTCCCAAGTAATATAAAACTGAATATTTAAAGACAGATTTATACTGGATTTAGATAAACAAGACTGGGTGAAGATTAAGTATAGATTCGATGAATAAACAGAAATCATAAATGAACGATGTGCATTTGTTTGCCATATAACATATTCCTGGGTCGGTGAGAGCCTTATACATTAAGTAAATATTCTTTCAGTTTTGATTTGATATAGTGATATGGATTCACATGACTTTAAGGTTGACGGCACCTTGTCCCATTCTTTTGGAGCAATGATTTTAGGGGTATGTAAAGAAAGATTTGTCCGATAGAAAGGTCGATATAAATTATACAAATGACCACGCGTAAGGTAGGCGTGTACCTGGAACTGCTTCGTAAAATAATTTTGAAATCGAACTGGAACAAACTCGAATTTATGAAGAAACTTATGGGCAAACTGGAGAGTGATCCTGAGGTAAAGGTTCAGTTCTGACAATCACAGGATCTTGTAGGAGGCGAACAAAGGCGCAGTGTGCTCAAGTCTAGAGCTCAGTGAAATAATTCTAACGACCCTCTTCTGCAGTAAAACAAGTGTATGAAGGTGACTCGGCTAAGTATTAGATCATACCACATTGCAATAAGATATATATGGATAAATCAAAGAATAATAAAGAATTTTGCTTCACGCAAAAATGAAAATCAAATATTGAAAATTGCCTCGACTTGTCCATTTTTCGTTTTTTTGATTTTAACTTCGACTTATCAATGCTAAGTTCGCACGTGGAAGGGTTATGATGTAACTTCCGTTACGACGAGTAGAATAGAAAACGCAAATCGTGTCGTATAAGAGGTGTGGAGCGTGAGAGGCATGTGACCCACCAGGCCATCCTCGGGAGACAGTGTATCGATCGATTTGTTAGGGTATCTATACACTGCCTTGGTTAGTTGCCCACGGTAGTTCTGGATAAAAATAGATCAAGGAGAGTAGTATACAAACGGCATATTGACTCTCATTGACCTGGCGTAAGAATCTGGCGCAGAGGTCAAGTGCATTATAGTACCGGCAAAAACCGGCAAAGGTGTGCGCCGTCTCAAAAAGGACGCCGTCTCATGTGGAGGTCATGTGGAGGTCACGTGATGGCCAAGTGCATGGGACATGTATTCCTCCGCAGTGATGCGGTCTGGCGGTGATGCGGTCTGCCTCCGCGGACAGAAAGTAGTCCCAAATACGTGGGTTTTCGTGGGAATGTTCGGCAATCTTCACGAGCGGGAGGGGCCCGTAGTGGACTGATTGGATCGAGTGAGGTGTCAAAGTGAAGCGCTCCTCCAGGACCATCCAGTCATGGGTGGGTGCATGTGAAATTAGGATTTGTCCCGAAAATATAAAAAGCGGAACACGGACTTTACCCCTACACTAGGGGAAAACCCCTATCAACCCTAACTCAAATGGCTAATATCGGTCCCTGGCTTATCGGGGCCTGCTGAGAGAGTTGGGGAGTGGGATTATGTAAAATGAGGATTTGTCCCGAAAATATAAAAGGCGGAATACGGACGTTACCCCTACAATAGAGGAAAACCCCTATCAGCCCTATCCCAAAGGGCGAATATCGGTCCCCGGGCTTATCGGGTTCTGTGTGCATGGGTGGGTGCATGTAAAAGTTTCTCCAGAAAAGATATAAAAGCGGAACACGGACTTTACCCCTACACTAGGGGAAAACCCCTATCAACCCTAACTCAAATGGCTAATATCGGTCCCTGGCTTATCGGGGCCTGCTGGGAGAGTTGGGGAGTGGGTGTATGTAAAATGAGGATTTGTCCCGAAAATATAAAAGGCGGAATACGGACGTTACCCCTACAATAGGGGAAAACCTCTATCAACCCTATCCCAAAGGGCGAATATCGGTCCCCCGGGCTTATCGGGGCCTGCTGAGAGAGGTAGGGTGGGTGAGTGGGTGCATGTAAATTGAGAATTTGTCATGAAAATATAAAAAGCGGAACACGGACTTTACCCCTACAATAGGGTGCACTCCAGGGATTCTTCCATTGAGCAAGGATTAGACCATTGGTCCGTTTTTCGGCTACCAGTTGTCGTAAACTCTTCAACCCAAGTCACTTATATGTATATATTTTCTGAAAGAGCAAGATTAAGCTATTATTTTAAGATGTAGCACTGCTATGATATATAAAAATGAATCTCAAACATTCCCCTCCAAGCTTTCTTCATTTTTCCTAGAAACCCCCTTAAAATGTCGAAAAATGGCCAAATTTGGCTCAATTTCCAGAAAAATCTGTAAGAGCGATTTCAATTAAACTTCTTACTCACGATCCCAGGCCCGGTCTCAACTTAAAAAGGCAAAAAAGTGGGGGTCAACCTGCCCATTTTTTGTCAGATTTTCTTCCCGTAAATGAGTACGGATTTTTAGGTACACCCAAGGGGCATAACTGAGGCAGGACAAAATTTACTCCATGATCCCGATCACCGTATAGACGAAGCCAGCCATCGATCTGCTCGTGCTCGTTTGAAGCGTTGATAATGCTGAATAGGATGGTATTATAGATATAAGCTATTAAGAAGACAAGAAGAATTATGATGCAGCAGAACACGGGCAGTCTATCGTATTAGGGGCCATTACTACGAAACTGTGGAGGGCCACCATAGGGGAAAACTCCTATCAACCCTATCCCAAAGTATAGTCACAGGATATTCATTCACATTGAGCTTTGACCTATTGGGGTCAATGAGCGTCAATATGCTCTTTAAGTGCACAAAGGTACTACTCTGTATCTGGGGTTAGGATGCGTAGGTGCATGACGTCACTTCCGGTAGGCACGAATCGGGCGTGACCCTGGGGAACATGTTTATACCTGTCTGAACTACATCCGGGTACTTTCCTGTGAGAGAGTGTGTGAGTGAGTGTGAGTGTGTGAGTGAGTGAGTGAGTGAGTGAGTGAGTGAGTGAGGCGTGCCCAACGCCCGTCTTATCGCATGGACGCACTAACGATGGTTAGTGAGTGAGTAGGTGGGATCCGACTGGACTAATGTATCGTCCGTTTTCATCATTTTGCGCATGCGCAGTCTGGTCGTAGTATAGAAAGCAGGCATCTTGGGGATTCGTGGTGGTTTGTTGAGTGATTGAGGGATCATACCTGGTCGAATGGACCGTGTGGGGTATCACTTTTACATCCGGGTCCTCATCTTACATTTAGGAGTAGTATAGAAAGCAACAATTTTGGGGCTCCGAGCTCCGAGCTCCGAGTTCCCGCCTGCCTCATCCCCGAGCTCCGAGCTCCCGTCGTTACGCCTTAACGCCTGTCGTTACGCCTTAGCACCCTAGCATAACGCCTTGACGTCATGATATACACATATGAAAGAAAAACAAAAACAAGAAGGATGAGAGATGAGAGAATAACAACAACAACAACATGCTTTTTTCATATGGTTTATTCTCCCCTCCAGTACATCATACCCACGCCGGGGGAGCTGTGTTGGGTATGTTTGCAATTCAAGAAGACTCTTGTCCAATCAGAGGCCGCCATTTGGCGCTGTATCAGTCATATTCGTTCTTGCCCGTAACTGCGTTATATGTATTCTCGGCTACTCTTGTCCAATCAGAAGTCGCCGTTTCAGAAACTTTCACCTTTGCTCGATGAGACCTAATCGTCGTCAGGCAGCATGTCCAGAAAGAGTTGTTTGTGCATCCTGATCACATTTTCCAGGGCCTCAGTGTGTGGTAGCCACATATCCTCTTCCTTGTGACGCTTGGTCTTCATGATGGACCTGTGCGTGGGATCGTCTTTCATTTCAAGCGGTAGTAAGGTATACCGTTCACAGATCGCCATGGCTGTTTTCCTGATGCAGGGGCGCATTTAGGTGTACGCCTGTAGTAAGTTATCCTCTCCGGCGTCCTCGATCGCTGCAGCATGAGTATTGACAGCTGCTGTCACAATACGATCCCAGAAGGTAGGTTCTGCCTCACTTTCCTGATATGTAATCTGACTATCTGAGGTCAAGCTCTCCGTATCAGTATATAGACTCTCAGCAATCTCACTTTCCTGGGATGTAGGCTGACTATCTGAGGTCAAGCTCTCCGTATCAGTAGATAGACTCTCATCACTCTCTGTATCGGCTTCTTGTGCCTCGGTGTCTTCAACCCCATGTATATTTTTCTCGTATCGCACCATATCGTAACGTCTGGTGAACGTGCGTTGGCACCCAGATCAAGTATAAGCCATATTGACGGTTGAACGTCCACTGTGCGTGTTTTGGCAATACACTTGCTTTTATACACAGTAACGCCCGTCAACGCTTAGCTTAACGCTTCAACGCCCTGGTGAACTAGCTCAGAAGTCCTGATTTTCATGGAATTGCCACCAATACATCGAAATGCAGTGACGCCCGTCAACGCCCGTCGTTACGCCTTAACGCCCATCTCAACGCCCGTCAACACCCGTCGTTACGCCTTAACGCCCGTCTCAATGCCTTAACGCCCTATCTTTACGCCTTAACGCCCTATCTTTACGCCTTAACGCCCGTCTCAGCGCCATAACGAGCGATAAATGGGTTTTGGAGGACAATTAACCTTTGAACTCTGACTGCACTTTCGGTCACGTGACCGGAAGTGACGTTTGACCACGTGACCGAAAGTGACCTTTGAACCTGTTCAAAGGTTAATCGTCTTCCAAAACCCCTTTATCGCTCGTTAAGGCGCTGGGACGGGCGTTGAGGCGTAAAGATAGGGCGTTAAGTGATTGTGACGGGCGTTAAGGCGTAACGACGGGTGTTGACGGGCGTTGAGACGGGCGTTAAGGCGTAGCGACGGGCGTTGACGGGCGTCACTGCATTTCGATGTATTGGTGAAAATCAGGGCTTCTGAGCTAGTTCACCAGGGCGTTGAAGCGTTAAGCTAAGCGTTGACGGACGTTACTGTCTATAAAAACAAGTGTATTGCCAAAACACGCACAGTGGACGTTCACCCGTCAATATGGCTTATACTTGCCAACGCACGTTCACCAGACGTTACGATATGATGCGACACGAGAAAAATATACATGGGATTGAAGACTCCGAGGCACAAGAAGCCGACACAGAGATTGATGAGAGTCTATCCACTGATACGGAGAGCTTGACCTCAGATAATTAGCCTACATCCCAGGAAAGTGAGGCAGAACCTACCTTCTGGGATCGTATTGTGACAGCAGCTATCAATACTCATGCTGCAGCGATCGAGGACGCCGGACAGGATAACTTACAACAGACGTACACCCAAATGCGCCCCTACATCAGGAAAATAGCCATGGCGATCTATGAACAGTATACCTTACTATCGCTTGAAATGAAAGGCGACCCACGCACAGGTCCATCATGAAGATCAAGGGTCACTTGGAAGAGGATATGGGGCTACCACCCACTGAGGCCCTGGAAAATGCGATCAGGATGCGCAAACAACTCTTTCAGGACATGCTGCCCGAACAATATCCAGGCCTGCCCGACGACGATTAGGTCACACCGAGCAAAGGTGAAAGTTTCTGAAACGGCGACTTCTGATCGGACAAGAGCAGCCGAGAATACATCTAACGCAGTAACGGGCAAGAACGAATATGAATGATACAGCGCCAAATGGCGGCCTCTGATTGGACAAGAGTCTTCTTGAATTGCAAACATACCCAACGCGGCTCCCCCTGCGTGGGTATGATATTCTGGAGGTGAGAATAAACCATATGAAAAAAAAAATGTTGTTGTTGTTGTTCACTCATCTCTCATCCTTGTTGTTGTTGTTGTTTTTCTTTCATCTGTGTATATCATGGCGTCACGGCGTTATGCTAGGGCGTTAAGGCGTACCGACAGGTGTTAAGGCGTAACGACGGGAGCTCGGAGCTCGGAGATGGAGTAGTCGGAAGCTCGGAGCTCGGGGATGAGGTAGGCGGGAGCTCGAAGCTCGGAGCTCGTGGCCCCAAAATTGTGGCGTTCTATACTACTCCTAAATGTAAGATGAGGACCTGGATGTAAAACTGATACCCCACACGGTCCATTTGACCAGGTATGGTCCCTCAATCACTCAACAAACCTCCACGAATCCACAAAATGCCTGCTTTCTATACTACAACCAGACTGCGCATGCGCAAAATGATGAAAACCGACAATACATTAGTCCAGCCGGATCCCACTCACTCATTCACTCACTCACTCACTCACTCACTCACTCACCATCGTTAGTGCGTCCATGCGTTAAGACGGGCGTTGGGCACGCCTCACTCACTCACTCACTCACTCACTCACTCACTCACTCACACTCACTCACTCACACTCATTCACACTCACTCACTCACTCACTCACTCACTCACTCACAGGAAAGTACCCGGATGTAGGTCAGACAGGTCTAAACATGTTCCCCAGGGTCACGCCCGATTCACGCCTACCGGAAGTGACGCCATACACCTACGCATCCTAACCCCAGATACAGAGTAGTACGCTTGCACTCATTGACTTTTGTGTACTTAAAGAGTATATTGACGCCCATTGACCCCAAGAGATCAAAGGTCAATGTGAATGAATATCCTGTGACTATACCTTGGGATAGGGTTGATAGATTATTTCTCCTATTGTAGGGGTAAATCTGTGTTCGGCTTTTTAAATTTCGGGACAAATCCTCAATTTACATGCACCCACTCCCCCACCCTACCTCTCTCAGCAGGCCCCGATAAGCCCGGGGCACCTATATTCGCCCTTGAGGATAGTGCTGATAGCCGTTTTCCCCTATTGTAGCGGTAAAGTCCGTATTCCGCCTTTATATTTTCGGGACAAATCCTCATTTTACATACACCCACTCCCCCATTCTCTCAGCAGGCCCCGATAAGCCAGGGACCGATATTAGCCCTTTGGGATAGGGTTGATAGGGGTTTCCCCTAGTGTAGGAATAAAGTCCGTGTTCCGCTTTTTATATTTTCGGGACAAATCCTAATTTTACATGCACCCACCCATGACTGGATGGTCCTGGAGGAGCGCTTCACTTTGACACCTCACTCGATCCAATCAGTCCACTACGGGCCCCTCCCGGCCCTGAAGATTGCCGAACATTCTCACGAAAACCCACGTATTTGGGACTACTTTCTGTCCGCGGAGGCAGACCGCATCACCGCCAGACCACATAACTGCAGAGGAATACATGCCTCATGCACTTGACCATCACGTGATCTCCACATGAACTCTACATGAGACGGCGTCCTTTTTGAGACGGCGCACACCTTTGCCGGTTTTTGCCGGTACTATAATGCATTTGACCTCTACGCCAGATTCTTACGCCAGGTCAATGAGAGTCAATATGCCGTCTGTATACTACTCTCCTTGATCTATTTTTATCCAGAACTACCGTGGGCAACTAACCAAGGCAGTGTATAGATACCCTAACAAATCGATCGATACACTGTCTCCCGAGGATGGCCTGGTGGGTCACATGCCTCTCACGCTCCACATCTCTTATACGACACGATTTGCGTTTTCTATTCTACTCGTCGTCACGGAAGTTACATCATAACCCTTCCACGTGCGAACTTAGCATGGATAAGTCGAAGTTAAAATCAAAAAACGAAAAACGGACAAATCGAGGCAATTTTCAATATTTGATTTTCATTTTTGCGTGAAGCAAAATTCTTTATTATTCTTTGATTTATCCATATATATCTTATTGCAATGTGGTATGGTCTAATACTTAGCCGAGTCATCTTCATACACTTGTTTTACTGCAGAAGAGGGTCGTTAGAATTATTTCACTGAGCTCTAGACTTGAGCACACTGCGCCTTTGTTCGCCTCCTACAAGATCCTGTGATTGTCAGAACTGAACCTTTACCTCAGGATCACTCTCCAGTTTGCCCATAAGTTTCTTCATAAATTCGAGTTTGTTCCAGTTCGATTTCAAAATTATTTTACGAAGCAGTTCCAGGTACACGCCTACCTTACGCGTGGTCATTTGTATAATTTATATCGACCTTTCTATCGGACAAATCTTTCTTTACATACCCCTAAAATCATTGCTCCAAAAGAATGGAACAAGGTGCCGTCAACCTTAAAGTCATGTGAATCCATATCACTATATCAAATCAAAACTGAAAGAATATTTACTTAATGTATAAGGCTCTCACCGACCCAGGAATATGTTATATGGCAAACAAATGCACATCGTTCATTTATGATTTCTGTTTATTCACCGAATCTGTACTTAATCTTCACCCAGTCTTGTTTATCTAAATCCAGTATAAATCTGTCTTTAAATATTCATTTTTATATTACTTGGGACATTACAAGGCCTTTGGGGTTTTCATCCCGCCAGATTTCCATGATGTATGTGTATAAATTTCAACTTTACTGTACATATGTTTTATCTGGTGAATAAACGAACAAACAAACAATCAAACAAACATAAACGAATATTGACTGACAAATTTCAATTTTCCTTTTTTGTTTTTGTAATCTCATTGACGATCAAATTTCAATTTTTGATTTTGCGAAACCAAAAAAAACAACACGAAAATTGAACTGTGCAAGGAGCACGCATACATTTGTCGTAAATGCAAATGTTGTAAGTTTGGAGAAACCAGATCAATTTTAATAAAGTATCGCTCTCGTATTTCTATATGACATAAACTCATTTTGGAAAGCTGGAATACGGGAGCGATGTTGAGCTATCCATCTTTCTACTATCATTTTGCGAGATGGAAAGCTCGAACACGGGAGCGATGTAGAGCTTTCCATCTTTCTACTTTCAATTTTGCAAGATGAAAAGCTGAATTGTCAAGTGTTACACGGACCAAATAACCCTCGTTGTCATTCAAACATGCGCAAATCCAGGTCAGTGACGTCACATCGCCCCTTCGCTCCATCGCCCCTTCGCTCCATCGCCCCTTCGCTCCATCGCCCCTTCGCTCCATCGCCCCTTCGCTCCATCGCCCCTTCGCCCCATCGCCCCTTCGCTCCATCGCCCCTTCGCTCCATCGCCCCTTCGCCCCATCGCCCCTTCGCTCCATCGCTCCATCGCCCCTTCGCGCCTTCGCTCCATCG
This sequence comes from Hanleya hanleyi, assembly GCA_036873755.1. Lineage (NCBI taxonomy): Eukaryota > Metazoa > Mollusca > Polyplacophora > Lepidopleurida > Hanleyidae > Hanleya > Hanleya hanleyi. Next base: position 39,157 of record JAVTVY010013201.1, on the reverse strand, counting down.
CGCCTTCGCCCCTTCGCCCCTTCGACCCTTCGCCCCTTCGCCCCTTCGCCTTCCGGTTTCGCATTCAGACATGCGCAAATCCAAGTCTAGTGACGTATTACATCGCCCCTTCGCTCCATCGCGCCTTCGCTCCATCGCTCCATCGCCCCTTCGCTCCATCGCTCCATCGCCCCTTCGCCCCTTCGCCCCTTCGCATAGCCCCTTCGCCCCTTCGCATAGCCCCTTCGTCCCTTCGCATAGCCCCTTCGCCCCTTCGCATAGCCCCTTCGCCCCTTCGCATAGCCGCTATTTTTGCATCGCATCGCGCCTTCGCCCCTTCGCATCGCGCCTTCGCCCCTTCGCATCGCGCCTTCGCATAGCCCCTTCGCCCCTTCGCATAGCCGCTTCGCATCGCGCCTTCGCCCCTTCGCATAGCCCCTTCGCACCTTCGCATAGCCCCTTCGCCCCTTCGCATGCCACAAAATAAACGCACGCAGCGATGGACCCTATCGGCCATCATAGAAAACAGAAACGTAGACTCCACGAACACTCTTCCATTTCTTTGGTAAACAGACACAGCATTGATGACCACGGAAGGGCCCGCCCTAAAGGAGGTTACAGAATCAGGGGAATACTATCTAGACGTAACGCTATGAAAACTTCGTGCGAAATGTTCGCCGATATTCTACGAGATCTCATAATAAGTCAATCACGACCATTTCTACCTTTTCTCTCCGACAATGATTGACGTTTACTTCACGGAGATTAACATCTTCGCAAGGCACAATCTTTTGATATTTTCTACCTCTAACAAAGGCAGACTTTTCGGCGGGAGTAAACTCTTTGACCTTTACGGTTTTCCACGCACACGGTCTGGAAATGATGCCATATTTGGATACTGTTTCAGGATATATGTTTAGAAATTAGACCACCTGCTACCGTGTGTAATTACTGTGGGCGTGATTTTGAAATTGTTGCAACAAGCTATACACCTGATTGGATAACAAAAGTAGTTTCAAATTCGCACGGGATTTATATAGGGCTGAATTCAGATATAATATTCCGTGATATAAAGATTGAAACCAACCCAGAAGCGACACTCCTGGAATATCACAGAACTGCCTACTATTTAACTAATCATGTGATCCTTGACTTTTACGCAAAATGGGATATATCCTGCCTGTTGCACTGTTACAGGCACATATTTCTGGAGACCATTTGAAGTTCTGCCTGTTTGTCTTCTGGCCGGCTGTGTCTGTACGAGGTGGATACAAAAACAAAAGAATCAACCAAGCGAGTACAAGTGCAATGGACGTAATGTATTATTCACTAGTATAACCTGAAAGACTAAAATGTTGGGCTGTGAAAGCCGTATGGAAATCGACCGTGAAACTACAATTTCAAACAAACAAAGGAATGCTATCTTATTCCTATTTTGGTCAGGCTTCCATCTTTCTATAAATCTTCACCTTGAGGAGATGTGTGTCAAAACGTTCTAATTTTCATACATGTATTGATCGAGGTAGCGGCATTTGACGAAGCACCAGGAATTCAATCCTGTCCATCTATAGAATTAACATAGGCAGTACAGTGGGTTTATTTTGGACCAATATGATGCAAGCTAATATGTGATATGCCATTTTCCGTATTGAGCGTGTTGAACGTAAAACCGTAAATTGTGAATGAAATATGCATCCCGGTGTACCTTCAGGCGTTGTCTGGATTTAACACGCAATGTTGGCAATGTGAGCGCAAGGGCGTCGGAAGTTTTCATAGCTTCGAAGTTGAGGACTTTGATCGGTTCAGAGCGCCAGTGAATTTGTTAGGGGCTTTGAGCACCGACTAGCCCTCTTGAGACAATTTTGATCGTGGAAAGTAACATATATGTTCATAGCCTCAACCCCCAATAATTTTGCCGCAAGTTCTCTCTTCTCCGGGTAATTCCTTGAAAGTAACTATAATGACGGACGGGGTAGAGTGTTTTTTTAACATTTTCCCTTCTTTTGGCGTCACCTTGTCCATGAAATAATTCATTGTTAGCATTTATGGCCCGTTATAAAAAGTACGAGCGCCATCTAGCTATACTTTTGAATTATGAATTTAGCCGGTGATACTTCTGGAATGAATTTATTAACACCTCATTGTCTATAAGAATTATATTCGGTTACGTCCACACAATGAATCTATGTTACTTTACTATACATATATTTTCTAATTCAGCGTCGCAGAAAACCACCATCGATTGCCTTTTCATGGTAAAAGGATTAGGAATGAACTAAAAAATACACATCATTGCAGAGTGATTTTATTCGCCATAAATCGCTCAGAACGCGTCTCTAGCGATCTAGACCCCGAAGATCCGGGGCCTAGGCGGCCCCTGGACCCTCGCCTAAAGTGCTATGTTAGTAGTCGTTTATCACGAAGCCGTTTATCACAAGCAGAGTCAGTCAAGACAGACCAAGAGACTGGGACAACATGCAGTTAACCATGATCAATCGCCATGGAAATCCAATTATTCGAAGTGCCTTTTCATCATCTTTTAAGTTATAATCACCTTAATGACTGACTTTACCTCCTGTAGGCCGGTTCTTGTCTAATCAAAGGCTCTCTCATACCATTTACTCTCACTGCTTTTTTATGATGTATACACTCTGTCCTATTATATGGAGGCTTCGAGGTAGCATCGATAATTCATTTTACCGCCATAGGAATGTCGCCAAACCTATCGGGTGTGGAGAACATTTAATACCCCAAGGTCTATAAAACGTAATTTCCCGAAAGCAACTGCAGACCACGCTGTATATAGTTCAATGTAGACTACAATAATCCAATAACCAGTGGCTATAAAATAATACTACCCATTTGCTAAAGGATGTTAATGGTACATAAAGGTAATCTGCGCTATTGTCAACCCACCCAACCAAGGCGTAAACTACCATGTTGAACGGTTCTCCACCGACAACGTTGATATAGCCTTATTCAGCAAATGTATTATCTCTCTTGCTCAATGTACCGCGCAGTGGTGCAGGGAACTTCCGGTAAGGACATAATGCACTCGCATTTAGTTTAAATAATTAACTATTCAATTATTCTGGAACATTTAAAATACGTGCAAGAACTATCGAGTATATGTAAAAAAAACGCAGACAGATATTCCCCGTGATAAAATAGTTTTTATACAAATAGATTCTCAACCTATAATGGGAAATAATTGCAGGGAACTTTGGTACCGAGGTAATTACTTACCAAGAACACATTTTTATGCCTCCAATCTTGAAAAGCGGTGATGATTCGGTGGGGGGTAACTATACTTTCCGAAAAGAGCTATACACTGAAAAGCAAATCCTTAAAACTTTATGGAATATTGGTTCGTACTTCATGTAAGAATCACGAGACAATCCAAGTCTGGGGACAACACTGTGTCTAGACTTGATCCTTTTCAGCGGTACAAAGACTTAGACAACAGCTTCCTACATGAAGTATCTACCGGAATATGGAATATTCCTTCATTATACCGCCAACGGAATATATCGTATTAAGAAAAAATACTTAATATGCTATGGAAAATAAATTTTAAAGACTTTTTCGAAGGTGACATAGTAGGGGAATATTCCACAACACGTATATGATTCACCAGAAATTTCGATTCTCAGCGTTACTTCCATATTCAAATCGAGACCGCAATTTGTACTGTCACAATGTTGTTAGTACAATAACATAACATTTTGATCAGCTAATTCAGCGTGTGCGATTTTTATCGCACATATGGCGTAATTGCATGCAATTGTTTTAAAAGTTCATCGCTGCATAGCTGCACATATTTGTGCATGTCGGAATAATTATATAATTATTCAATCTTATACAATATCACTAAATGATCACATATTTATCCGACAATTGGCTCCTGTTTTTCCAGTTCTGTTTTGATAGCAGGAGCCATAACCAGTCTAATTAAGAAATAATTCATTGTTTACTGTGGTAAAACAAATAGGATAGATCGCGATGCAATCGTGCGGCCTTCGTGATCAAACTATAAAACTCGTCCTATTGCATTGTGATCTGTCTTCCTTGTTTTACCGCTGTATACAAGGATTCACATTAGATGGCAGCTGGGAATCCTGCTTTATATGTAATATTATTTTGTGAAACACCTGGGGTGTGGTAGAAATCAGAGTTTACTGAGATTAAATTACGGAATAATTGTTAAATTTGTGGACTTAATGAAAAGCGTAAGCGGAGCTGGTAATAATTGCGATGGTAAAACAAGCACTATTGTCTTCATATATATAACATTGTTTCTCCCATTCTAATTCCACGTTTGCATCTCGAGACTATTTTGCATACTCCTCCAAGCATGCAGAGGATCATGTGCAAATTCGAAACTGAACAGCTGCGTTTTCGTCGTTGTCTTCTTCATTTTTTTGTTGTTGTTGTCTTTATCACCATTATAAAAATTTCACATCAGATTATTATTTCCTAATTTAGAAGGACACAATATTATGAGTGAAAAATACAGAAAATTTGACCTTACTGTGATGTTATCGGAGCAGAAATCTTGAATTTGTTTTATACTTTCTGGTAGAGCTTCTCTATAATATATAGTGTGGGGAGTTTCAGCCCTCTAACCCTAGGAGTAACAAAAATTGGGTTGAGGGGAGGGGTTAACATCGCAGATATCCGTTCAGATGCGTCGTTAGTAAAATCTGCGACAAGAAAAACAGGGGTATATTCTCAAATAGTTACTCCCTTCTCATCCATACACCACAATAAAGAATTTTCTTTGACAAAAGAATGTCTCAATGCCATTTGTCAATTTTTCCATTTGACCATATGTACCCAGATACAGAGACAGATACGCAAAGAAGACACTCCTTACATCCCTGCTACTACACATTTGTCAGAAGTGACAAGTTAACTTATCTTGATGAAACAGAATATTTATGTCGAGCAAGCGGGATACTTATTTTAGTTAACGTAAGTTTTCTAGTATGGTTGCCTTACGAGTCGCCAACTATCTCCAATAAAACGATGCTCAACCTGCAGATGTGAGTGATTAATCTTGGTTGTGGGGTTTACAGGAGATATCTGGCAGTCGGTCTAATCGCTCGGCTTTTATCCTGAGAGTATCATATTTTTATTTCCTGTTGAGTGATCAGAAGAAAAAAACCCCTGAAAATCAACCCAACATTGACGCTGCTAACAACCGTACGTACCCACCTGGACCGTGATGACATCTTGTAAGATGATTGCATGGTCTTGTTTGCCAAGAATGCCCGCTCTGCCCGTGCTAGAGGTCTAACTAAAGTCATGAAAGTTACGACAATCTACATAAGTTCAGACAGGTGATCGACAACATCGGTTCTCCCCTGTATAGTGTCAGTGAAAATCTAGCGAAAATTCTTTGCCCTCTCGCTTTGAATGACTACAAACTCCAAGGTTAATTTGATAGAGTAAGCAGGATACGCAAGATACAACCAGAACGTTTGGGTCAAGGACACGTGTTTGTTTCATTTGACGTTGAATCACTAATGTAGTGGTAGTGGAAGGGTAGTGGTATATAAAGACGATTGTCGGTCGCATTTTTGATTGAGAGGAGCCCGGAAGAGGAGCCCTCTCACCGAATGTGACCTTAGGCCCGACCGTGACGTCATCACCGGACGTGTCGTCTCTTCCGGCCTCCGCCACATCAATGCGATAAGATTTCGCCTTTGTCAACCACTTGGGTTAGCATTGCGTTCTCCATTAGGACCAATCATTGCTTATATAATAGAAAAAGCCATAATCCCAACCCCAATGCAACAGATCGATGTAACTAGAAGCTGTTTATCTTGTAATCAAGAAGTTAAACTATTTTCATACGCAATTAAAGTTCACATACGAATTATTCCCAACAAAGATGGCGTTCATTTCTTGGACATATGGAAAACGTCAGGTGGAACCAGTTTACACAAAGGACACAAACACAGGTCAATTTGCAGGTTACCGTAGTTACCAGAACAAATGCCTGGTTCAAAGCCTTGATCAACCGTGCAAAGAAAACTCGTCTTCATTTTATCAAGCCAATTTCTACGTTCCCACTTCGAACCTTCTTTGATTTATCTGGCCACCTTCAGTATTCAAAATCCGAGGTGTAAATTTCACCTACCAACGATCGACGAACCAAACAGAACCTACACACCGATAGTGTGTAGAGTGGCATCCTCCTCAAGCATAGCGGCGTCATTCCTTCTAATATAGTGATTGTGTTGGTCCAATATATAGGTTTTAATCAGATTGTCAAGAAATCTAGCACAAAAAGGTAAAGCCCCAATTGAATGTAACAGCAATATGAGTTATTCCTTCACTAATCCTGGGTGTAATTCATGCTGTATTGAGAAAACTGCGAGTAAGGTGTTGCAAAGGAATTTGAAGAACAATGTTCCCGAGACAATAGTGAAACTTACAATCATATCAGAACTTGTGAGCAGTTTCAGTTTTTGAGGACGCTTCATAACTTAACTGACGGTGATGAGAACACTTTTTCACCCAGTGTGTTTTAGCAAACAGCAACATAACTGGCGTATGCTATATGTTCGAAGAAGCCCTGGTTATAAAGACAGGAGGACCTGAGTTGAAAGCCGGTCTTTGTTCTTCCAAACAACTTTCCATTTTCAATTAACAGTACAAGCGCTTCGATGGCGTTCATTTCTTGGACATATGGAAAACGTCAGGTGGAACCAGTTTACACAAAGGACACAAACACAGGTCAATTTGTAGGTTACCGTAGTTACCAGAACAAATGCCTGGTTCAAAGCCTTGATCAACCGTGCAAAGAAAACTCATCTTCATTTTATCAAGCCAATTTCTACGTTCCCACTTCGAACCTTCTTTGATTTATCTGGCCACCTTCAGTATTCAAAATCCGAGGTGTAAATTTCACCTACCAACGATCGACGAACCAAACAGAACCTACACACCGATAGTGTGTTGAGTGGCATCCTCCTCAAGCATAGCGGCGTCATTCCTTCTAATATAGTGATTGTGTTGGCCCAATATATAGGTCAGTCAATCAATATCGCTCTTCTATTACACATTCGAAATTCAAAAGGTTTTCAGGTCAGTGACGTGTCGTGTCTATTTATAAGATCTCTGAACATTGAAGGGGGCCAGATATATCAAAGGAAGTTCGAAGTGGGAACGTAGAAATTAGCTTGATAAAACGAAGATGAGAAAACCGCGTGAGAATCAACAGTTATTCTATGCTGAACTGTCTAATATCAAAGAGTTCTAGCATGGAATGTTTCCTCCAGAACGTAGATCGAAATCACGTTCATAAAGTTAGACCGCGGTTCGCAGTTCGCAGTTCGCAGTTCATTATTCGAAGAGACCAGCAATTATTTCCTTAGATATGGAAATCTGTATTTTTTTTTATTATGAGTACTTCGAACTCCAAACTCTGTATAGCAAGAGAGAATGTCATGCTCTATATCTCTGTATATTCATATCCCAAAGCTGACGCCAAGGGGCGCTGCTAGGGGCGCTGTTATGAGTCGCTGAATGACTGGTCCCGAATAACGAACTGCGAACCGCGGTATGTAAAAGGAAATGCTCCGCAAAATTACACGTTGCGTTACATCTCAAGTGAAAATAATTTTTATTTGGAGAACGTTGAAAATGTCAAGAAATCCAATCTGATTAAAACTCAGACTCAATAACCGCTCCTCTATCGGACATGTCGCTTATTAAGATCTGAGAGAGTCTGTATCTTAAATCTGTCGCGCATGTCAGACTGGCGACTTCAACAGGCGAATAGGTGCCCATCCGAGCAAATAATAATCTTCGGTGATTGCTCAGGGAGAGCAGAAATTTCGTCAGCCGTCTGGGTTGGATTTTTCTGCGCCTCGTTCACTACAGAAATAATCGGATAGGCACCTATTCGCCCGTTGAAGTTGGACTGTGATTGGTCCCCAGTCTGACATGCGCGACAGATTTAATATACAGACTGTCCCAGATCTTAATTAGCGACATGTCCGATAGAGGAGCGGTTATGAAGTCTGAGTTTTAATCAGATTGTCAAGAAATCTAGCACAAAAAGGTAAATTGAATTGAATGTAACAGCAATGTGAGTTATTCCTTCACTAATCCTGGGTGTAATTCATGCTGTATTGAGAAAACTGCGAGTAAGGTGTTGCAAAAGAATTTTGAAGAACAATGTTCCCGAGACAATAGTGAAACTTACAATCATATCAGAACTTGTGAGCAGTTTCAGTTTTTGAGGACGCTTCATAGCTTAACTGACGGTGATGAGAACACTTTTTCACCCAGTGTGTTTTAGCAAACAGCAACATAACTGGCGTATGCTATTGTTCGAAGAAGCCCTGGTTATAAATTCACGAGGCTCTGAGTTAAACGCCGGTCTTTGTTCTTCCAAACAACTTTCCATTTTCAATTAACAGTACAAGCGCTTCGATGCCGCCTGAACTCTGCAATGTGCAGCTTTTTTGTCGAATGTATGTACATTTACCTTGCTTGACCTGTTCACTCAATAATGTGGTGAACTGTCAAACAAAACTGTAGGCCTTTGTATATATACGTAACTGCAGGTACGTTAGCCTTTATTTGTCCTGAAAATGACTTTCGAATTCAGTCGCGTTCACAAGGGCATCAATTTTCGAAGTTACCTCAATGTTAATATATCATATTTTTATTTGTGTCTATGTTGGTGGAACGCCAAATATCTGATTCTACTTTGTTAACGCTTGTAAACATCACTTGTTAGTATTTGCACGTCATGTCGTTTATCGTTCTCCGTTTTTCTACTCCTATAAGGCAAAAGTTGTTTCCTCACCTGCGCGAAGTCGCAGTGTACCGTTATGCGGTCTTTGTTCGATTTGTTCAGCAGCAAAAAATGTTTACTGATTTTATTTCTGAAAAAAGTGTGTTTAAACTTTTTTGTCATACTCACCTGTACGTATTTGACCGCCTTACACATCCCGTCGCCGAGCAGCCAAGATTCGAACACGTCTTGTATCATGGTGAACGGCAGGGCTATCAGCAACACCATGAAGTCCGCCAGCGCCAAGTTAAATATAAATGTATTGGTAACAGTACGCATTTGTTGATTCCGCCAAACAACGAAACACACGAGGAAATTCCCAAGAAGCCCGAACAGGAAAATCAACACAAACAGAATCATAAATCCGATTTCATACCACTGTGGTTCCATCCATACCCCAATCGCAGTTTGTAATTGTCTCAAGGTGACGCACTGTCCGGTTTCAGGATGCGAATATTTGCACCGTTTTGACATGTTCAACAGTGAGTCAAACGATAGCAGGAGATCAGTATAGTTAGCCATTGCGGAGAACATTTGTTATTCCACGAAGCACGGATCTGGAAATATACTATAATATACAGATGGTGATGGTGCCTGATATCCCTCTATACAAGCCGCTGGTGTTATCAACATGTGGACGTTTGTCTGTTCACAGTCGAGATCAACCTACATGAAGTGCAATGAAATCACGTTAAGCCACAGAGCATGATGTGAAAAAAAAACCCGATACAGTATTCTCGCGGGCGTACGTGTTTCGCGCTATGTAGCGCTTTGATATCTATCCAATGACAGTCACTTGATTTAAACTGGGGGTTCTCGTCAGACGAATGACATTTATAATAACAATCATCTACTTAATTTGACAGGCGTAAATATACGATGATCGTACAGTTGTGTTAAAGTGTACTTCCCAAAAATGGCACTCAGAGTGGCCAATTACGGCAAGCTGTCGTATAGCCGCCGGTGAAGCTATGTTACAGACATTGACTGGGAACTGAGCAATCTGAGAGTTTAATATCGATAACAGCTTGAAGCAAACATCACTCAAATATTTCAAATGGTTCGCGTTTGCTGTATTAATATGGGGATGTCATGGTCCGAATCCGAAGAACAGAGTTTCTTGGACTCCACTTGACTCCACAATGCGATAGGTATATTTCAGATTTCGCACGTACTGCTCAATTGCTACTTCCAGATTGTTGAACTATTGCCTGAGTGAGGCGCTGTCTCCTTGATGGCGCCATAGCGTAAGTGGTCGTTGAGATGCTGATCCATTAATACAGCTAGCCGTTATAATCCGGAAGAAAGCCACACTCTAGAAAAACTCGTTGACTTTGCTAAATATTAGTCCTTGTCAGTGTCAATTTCCATGTCTTTTATTCGATACGGTCTGATACCAAATTTGGCCCTTAGTCGTGTACGCCGCGAGCATAGTCTTTCCATTTACTAATTGGTGTCCGGGCTGTTGATGTATTGGATGCCAACGGTGATAATCGTCAACATATGCAGCAGGTTATTTGAGCTTAAATACCATAATACGTCATTTACTGTTCCGAATATGAGCGTGTGTAAATGTTATCGCCATTTGCAACGTTACAGGTTTTGAAACTGGATCATCTATCCATATGAAATTTAAATTCTCTAACACTTCGTCTATAACAACTTGCTAACTGTGCATTTATTGGGTGTTTTGCCACAGTTGTTTGAAATGTACATGTGTCAAGTGCAGGTGTTCATTTGGCGGGTTCTATTTCACAAGTCGGGTGGTCGTCTGCCTTAAATTTACAAGCCAACTTACAGGTCATGAATCCCGGTAGATGAGCAGAAATCAATGAATTGCGACAAACAAAACTGGAGCCTAGCTGCAACAGAAAGGACCATGTGTTTAGGAATATATAGGACACGCCCATAACCGATGCGCGTATTTCAAAATTGCCCCACGATAGCCAAGTCAACAGCGACGGCGCCGATTAATCGATGGGCCTCAGTAACATAATGGGAATGATATAGGAAATTTCGCTTGGGTGCATCTCTCATAGTTCGTCAGCCAAAGGGCTGAGTTTCATGTTTATGCTTTGGTATTTTTTGGGGGGGGGTATAGATTCACGGAAAATGAACAGAAGACCGAAAACATGATTTTCCGAAGACACCTCGTGGCCGCCATTTTGAATTGTCCCATACATCTTTGCATCTAGGGTTATGCAAATAGTCTTATGATGGCCCCAATAAGATTCGCAGAAAGTCTGAAAGTTTCAGCTCGCATGCGCCCTTCGTTCTCGAGCGGTGGTGACATGCTAGGACAACATGCAGTTAACCATGATAAATCGCCACGGAAATCCAATTATTCGAAGCGCCTTTTCATCATATTTTAAGTTATAATCACCTTAATGATTGACTTTACCTCCTGTAGGCCGGTGCATGTCTAATCAAAGGCTCTCGCATACCATTTACTCTCACTGCATTTTTGATGATAACATTTTTTGGTCCTATTACCAATAATACATTCGATAATACATTATACCGCCATAGGGATGTCGCCAAACCTATCAGGCGTGGAGACCATTTAATACCCCAAGGTCTATAAAACGTAATTTCATGAAAGCGACTGCAGACCACGCCGTATATAGTTCAGTGTAGACTCCAATAATCCAACAACCAGTGGCTATAAAATAATACGACCCATTTGCTAAAGGATGTTAATGGCACATAAAGGTAATATGCGCTATTGTCAACCCATCCAACCAATGCGTAAACTATCATGTTGAACGGTTCTCCGCCGACAACGTTGATATAGCCTTATTCAGCAAATGTATTATCGCTCTTGCTCAATATACCGCGCAGTGGTGCGGGGAACTTCTGGTAAGGACATAATGCACTCGCATTTAGTTTAAATAATTAACTATTCAATTATTCTGCAACATTTAAAATACATGCAAGACCTATAGAGTATATGTTAAAAAAACTGCAGACATATTCCCCGTGATAAAATAGTTTTTATACAAATAGATTCTCAATCTATAATGGGAAATAATTGCAGGGAACTTTGGTACCGAGGTAATTGCTTACCAAGAACACATTTTTATGCCTCCAATCTTGAAAAGCGGTGATGATTCGGTAGGGGGGAAATGGAAATCCTTAAAACTTTATGGAATATTGGTTCATACTCCATGTAAGAATCACGAGACAATCCATAGAACAGCCAAGTCCGGGGACAACAATGTGTCTAGACTTGATCCTTTTTCACCGGTACAAAGACTTAAACAACAGCTTCCTACATGAAGTATCTACCGGAATATGGAATATTCCTTCATTATACCGCCAACGGAATATATCGCATTAAGAAAAAATACTTAATATACTATGGAAAATAAATTTTAAAGAATTTTTCGCAGGTGACATAGTAGGGGAATATTCCACAACACGTATATGATTCATCAGAAATTTCGATTCTCAGCGTTATTTCCATATTCAAATCGAGACCGCAATTTGTACTGTCACAATATGGTTAATACAATAACATAACATTTGATAAGCAAATTCAATGATGTGTACGATTTTATCGCACATATGGCGTAATTGCATGGACTGGTTTTAAAAGTTCATCACTGTATAGCTGCACATATTTGTGGATGTCGAAAATGTCACCGTGATAATTATTCAATCATATACAATATCAGTAAATGGTCACATATTTACCCGAGAATTGTCATGATTAATCGGAGGCAAAATGCTTGCTCTCCTGTTTCCCGATTCTGTTTTGATAGCAGGAGCCATAACCAGTCTAATTAAGAAATAATTCATTGTTTACTGTGGTAAAACAAATAGGATAGATCGCGATGCAATCGTGCGGCCTTCGTGATCAAACTATAAGACTCATCCTATTGCTTCGTGATCTGTCTTTCTTGGTTTACCGCAGTGTACAAGGATTTTTTGTTTCTTTTCTGACATACTGCAAACGGCACAATGTGAAATTTTTCTTCTTTTTGTTTTGTGAAAAGCAATATATTCTCATATAATTATAGGTAGATTAACACCCTGAATTCGACACGTACATGTATGAGGCGAGTCCACAGAATGGCAACTCGTGGCATGCTGAAAAAAGCATTGTGAAAATGTACCAATAAATTTATAGCGTGGATTGGATTTTTTCAGCAGAGTTTCAAGTTTCAATTTTATCGCACAATCATACCGCAAGGGCTAATGGCAAGTACATACAAAACAATTTCACAAATTTCACAATTTCATTATCATTAAACAATATAACTACAAGACAACAAAAAAGAAAAAATAGATATACAATACAATTTATGAAGCATAGATCTTAGCAAAGGTGATCTCATTTAGTTGGGAGAGACAATCTCTGGAACCCCACATACGCGAATTCCGCTAGAACTTTAATAGTTTGTGGCACCTCATGAAAAATAAGAAGCAGTCCTTTTTGGACATAAAAAAAAACAGATTATTGTTGTTCCAGTACTTTATCTATGAAGACCATGAAGATGAAAACAGACTGATCATTTTTTTCATTTGATCATATGTATAGCCTACCCAGATACAGAGACAGATACGCAAAGAAGAGACTCCCCACATCACTGCTACTACACATTTGTCAGAAGTGACAAATAAATTAACTTATCTTGATGGAACAGAATATTTATGTCAAACATGCGGGATACTTATTTTAGTTAACGTAAGTTTTCTAGTATGGTTGCCTTACGAGTCGTCAACTATCTCCAATAAAACGATGCTCAACCTGCAGATGTGAGTGATTAATCTTGGTTGTGGGGTTTACAGGAGATATCTATATAGCAGTCGGTCTAATCGCTCGGCTTTTATCCTGAGAGTATCATATTTTTATTTCCTGATGAGTGATCAGAAGAAACAAAATGAAAATCAAGCCAACATGACGCTGCTAACAACAGTACAATGGTATCTATATACGTACCCTCCTGAACCGTAATGACATCTTTGAAGATGATTGCATGTTCTTGTTTCCCAAGAATGCCCGCTCTGTCCGTGCTAGAGATCTAACTGAAGTCACGAGAGATACGACAATCTGCATAAGTTCAGACAGGTGATCGACTCCATTTTGCCCCCTCGCTTTGAACGATTACAAACTCCAAGATAAATTTGATGCAGTAAGCAGGATACGCGAGATACAACCAGAACTTTTGGGTCAATGACATGTGTTTCATTTGAAGTTGAATCTCTATTCATTAATGTAGTGGTAGTGGAAGGGTAGTGGTATATAAAGACGATTGTCGGTCGCATTTTTGAGAGGGAGGAGCCCGTAAGAGGAGCCCTCCCACGGAATGTGACCTTAGGCCCGGACGTGACGTCATCACCGGACGTGCCGTCTCTTCCGGCCGCATCAATGCGATAATATTTCGCCTTTGTCAACTACTTGGGTTAGCATTGCGTTCTCCATTAGGACCAGTCATAGCCATAACCCTACTGCAACAGAATGTATGAAACCAGAAGCTGTTTATCTTGTAATCAAGAAGTTAAACTATTTTCATACGCAACTAAAGTTCACATACGGACTATTCCCAACAAAGATGGCGTTCATTTCTTGGGCATATCGAAAACGTCAAGTGGAACCAGTTTACAGAAAGGACACAAACACAGGTCAATTTGCAGGTTACCGTAGTTACCAGAAAAGATTTCTGGTTCAAAGCCTTGATCAACCGTGCAAAGAAAACTCATCTTCATTTTATCAAGCCAATTTCTATGTTCCCACTTCGAACCTTCTTTGATTTATCTGGCCACCTTCAGTGTTCAAAATCCGAAGTGTAAATTTCACCTACCAACGATCGACGAACCAAACAGAACCAACACACCGATAATGTGTCGAGTGGCATCCTCCTCATGTAGCGTCGTCATTCCTCCTAATATGGTGATTGTGTTGGCCCAATATACAGGTCAGCCAATCAATAACGCTCTTCTATTACACATTCGAAATTCAAAAGGTTTCCAGGTCAGTGACGTATCGTGTCTATTTATAAGATATTTGGACATTGAAGGGGCCAGATATATCAAAGGAAGTTCGAAGTGGGAACGTAGAAATTAGCTTAATAAAACGAAGATGAGAAAACCGCGTGAGAATCAACAGTTATTCTATGCTGAACTGTCTAATATCAAACAGTTCTATCTTGGAATATTTCCTCCAGAATGTAGATCGAAATCTTACCAAGCGCTTGGTGAAAGGTAGGTAAAAGAAAATGCTCCGCAGAATTACACGTTGTGTTACATCTCCAGTGAAAATAATTATTATTTGGAGAACGCTGAAAATGTCAAGAAATCCAATCTGATTAAAACTCAGACTTAATAACCGCTCCTTTATCGGACATGTCGCTAATTAAGATCTGGGAGAGTCTGTTATCTTAAATCTGTCGCGCATGTCAGACTGGCGAATTCAACAGACAAATAGGTGCCCATCCGAGCAAATAATAATCTTCGGTGATTGCCCAGAGAGAGCAGGAACTTCGTCAGCCGCCTGGGTTGGATTTTTCTGCGCCTCGTTCACTACAGAATTAATCGGATAGGCACCTATTCGCCCATTGAAGTTGGACTGTGATTGGTCCCCAGTCTGACATGCGCGACAGATCTTAATCAGCGACATGTCCGATAGAGGAGCGGTTATGAAGTCTGAGTTTTAATCAGACTGTCAAGAAATCTAGCTAAAAAAAGGTAAAGCGCCAATTGAATGTAACAGCAATGTGAGTTATTCTTTCACTAATCCTGAGTGTAATTCATGCTGTATTGGGAAAACTGCGAGTAAGATGTTGCAAAAGAATTTTGAAGAACAATGTTCCCAAGACAATAGTGAAACTTACAATCATATCAGAACTTGTGAGCAGTTTCAGTTTTTGAGGACGCTTCATAGCTTAACTGACAGTGATGAGAACACTTTTTCACCCAGTGTGTTTTAGCAAACTGCAACATAACTGGCGTATGCTATTGTTCGAAGAAGCCCTGGTTATAAAGACACGAGGACCTGAGTTGAACGCCGGTCTTTGTTCAACCAAACAACTTTACATATTCAATTAACAGTACATGCCGCCTGAACTCTGCAATGTGCAGCTTTTCTGTCGAATGTATGTACATTTACCTTGCTTGACCTGTTCACCCAACAATGTGGTGAAATCTCATACAAAACTGTATGCCTTTGTATATATTCGCTGAGCAGACGTTGCAAATCTCGTTCCGCTCTCGCTGGACAGGTTCCGGTTCAACCACCTCGCTGGGGGTCTAATAACACCCCAGCCACCAGTCAGATTTTTGGACCGGATTCGGGGCCTTCGCGCACATCGCCGGAAGTGACATCATATATAGTAAAATAGATGTTTAACGAAAATTTTGATTACTTTTCAAGTCTGCATAATACCTCCGTTGACCTAGCGTTAAAAAGAATTATCTGGAGATAATTTTCCCTGTTTATCTGGACAGAGCATATGAAAAGTAGTTCGCTCATGTGCAACACTAAAGGAGTCGATTGGTCGGATTCAAACTGAACCGTGCGTTGGTTGGTTTCCCCTATACGTCATGGCAACGTAGTAAAGGTCAACTTCCGCTATTGGAGGCAGGGATGTTATTGGAACCTGCGAAATGGAGCATGCGCTGTGGGGAGGTTGGTTCCGGTTCTGGGTTTATGCAGACTCCAGTTTTCAACACTCGCGCAGTCGCGTCCTTTCTCGTGAAGTCGGCGTTCGTTACTATTTTAATGTGTACGCATACTGCATGGAATATATTTTCAGAGGAGATATGTGTCGAAGCAACAACGAATGTATATGTGCATGTATGTCTGTATGTATATATAAATATATTGACCCTTTTTCCGAATCCTTACTATGCATATATATATGTATGTACGCGCCTATCGTATAAGAATGAAATGCAAGCATACAGAAGTTATACGTAGTTACGATTAAGTGAAATGTACATATCAGTACGCAAATGTTTACACCATATTACCCTTTACATATATATATCAAGTTTTGTTCATTAAGCCATGTACTATACTGTAATTTCTTTTATTGTAATTAGGAGAAGGTCTAGTAAGTTGCAAGAACTTGTACCTAATCCTATTGCAATATCTGCAATAAAATATGTTTATAACAGCAACAACAATAGTATTTCAATTTTTCTCGTCTTGTGAACTTGACCGGATCCTGTCCAGTGCAATGTATTATGGGGACTCCTGCTCCCCGAATATGCAGGTACGTTAGCCTTTAGTTGTCCTGAAAATGACTTTCGAATTCAGTCGCTATATAGACTGTTCACAAGGGCATCAATTTTCGAAGTTACCTCAATGTTAATATATCATATTTGTATTTGTGTATATGTTGGTGGAAAGCGAAATATCTGATTCTACCATGGTAACTCTTGTAAGCGTCACTTGTTAGTATTTGTAAGTTATGACGTTTATCGTTCTCCGTTGTGTTACTCTTAAAAGGCAAAAGTTGTTTCCTCACCTGCGCGCAGAGTGTATCGTTATGCGGTATCTGTTCGATTTGTTCAGCAGCAAAAAAATGTTTACAGATTTTATTTCTGAAAAAAGTGTGTTTCAAACTTTTTTGTCGTACTCACCTGTACGTATTTGACCGCCTTACACATCCCGTCGCCGAGCAGCCAAGATTCGAACACGTCTTGTATCATGGTGAACGGCAGGGCTATGAGCAACACCATGAAGTCCGCCAGCGCCAAGTTGAATATAAATGTGTTGGTGATAGTACGCATTTGTTGATTCCGCCAAACAACGAAACACACGAGGAAATTCCCAAGAAGCCCGAACAGGAAAATCAACACAAACAGAATCATAAATCCGATTTCATACCACTGTGGTTCCATCCATACCCCAATCGCAGTTTGTAGTTGTCTCAAGGTGACACACTGTCCGGTTTCAGGATGCGAATATTTGCACCGTTTTGACATGTTGAACAGTCCGTCAAACGGTAGCAGGAGATCAGTATAATTCGCCATTGCGGAGAACATTTGTTATTCCACGAAGCACGGATCTGGAAATATACTATAATATACAGATGGTTATGATGCCTGATATCCCTCTATACAAGCCGCTTGTGTTATCAACATATGGACGTTTGTCTGTTCACAGTCGAGATCAACCTACGTGAAGTGCAATGAAATCACGTTAAGCCACAGAGCATGATGTGAAAAAAAACCCCGATACGGTATTCTCGCGGGCGTACGTGTATCGCGCTATGTAGCGCTTTGATATCTATCCAATGACTGTCACTTGATTTAAACTGGGGGTTCTCGTCAGACTAATGACATTTATAATAACAATCATCTACTTAATTTGACAGGCGTAAATATACGATGATCGTACAGTTGTGTTAAAGTGTACTTCCCAAAAATGGCACTCAGAGTGGCCAATTACGGCAAGCTGTCGTGTAGCCGCCGGTGAAGCTATTTCACAGACATTGAATGGGAACTGAGCAATCTGAGAGTTTAATATCCATAACAGCTTGAAGCAAACATCACTCAAATATTTCAAATGGTTCGCGTTTGCTGTATTAATATGGGGATGTCATGGTCCGAATCCGAAGAACATAGTTTCTTTGACTCCACTTGACTAACATGCGATTGGTATATTTCAGATTTCGCACGTACTGCTCAATTGCTACTTCCAGATTGTTGAACTATTGCCTGAGTGAGGCGCTGTGTCCTTGATCGCGCCATAGCGTAAGTGGTCGTTGAGATGCTGATCCATTAATACAGCTAGCCGTTATAATCCGGAAGAAAGCCACACTCTAGAAAAACTCGTTGACTTTGCTAAATATTAGTCCCTGTCAAAGTCAATGTCCATGTCTTTTATTGGATACGGTCTGATACCAAATTTGGCCCTTAGTCGTGTACGCCGCGAGCATTGTCTTTCCATTTACTAATTGGTGTCCGGGCTGTTGATGTATTGGATGCCAACGGTGATAATCGTCAACATATGCAGCAGGCTATTTGAGCTTAAATACCATAATACGTCATTTACTGTTCCGAATATGAGCGTGTGTAAATGTTATCGCCATTTGCAACGTTACAGGTTTTGAAACTGGATCATCTATCCATATGAAATTTAAATTCTATAACACTTCGTCTATAACAACTTGCTAACTGTGCATTTATTGGGTGTTTTGTCACAGTTGTGTGAAATGTACATGTGTCAAGTGCAGGTGTTCATTTGGGGGATTCTACTTCACAAGTCGGGTGAGGAAATGGTCGTCTGCTTTCATACAAGTCCCATCGATTAAGTTAAACAAATAAATTACAAGATGGAATTTCTTTCTCAAGTTTAACTTCGTCCCCGAGGCCCGCCCCATGTACAGACCTTTTGGTGTTTGATATATGTTGGCATTGTGGGAAGTTGATGCATGGTCGACATCGGGCCTTACAGACTAGTCTTTTGTGTTAAATGCCGTCATTTTCATCTGACGACGATACAGCTCACCAATCCCCAGTGTATGAGTCGTCACAGCGACACAGCTCACCAATTACCAATATACGAGTTGTCAGAGCATTTCCATCATAGCTCTCCAGAGTTGTATCTAATACCGCTTATGCCGATGCTAGGGGTCGTGTGGTCATATCATCCAAGTTGCCACATGAACAGGTACAATAAAAGCGTGCCTGAGATACAACACATATCAGGAATCGTTAGATTCTTGGTATGTGCTTTAGAATAGGTTAACCAGAAGACTATACTGTGAAGTCATGTGACTCTGTCAGTATGTCGGCACCTCTTCTCACTTCCCTTACATGCGTTGTAACTGTTGTTTCCATCGTGAAATTTATTAACAAAGCGACACAAATAGACCTATACCCACTTATGTCAAAGTTTACCATATTGTGTCAACCTATCTTTATAATCTTGTTGATAAACAACTTGAATAGCGCAACAGAATAGAAATAATGTTTTCATATGAATATATCAGCCTGCTAACTGTGCGTATATCTGACATAATAGCACGCTTGTGTGAAATCAACATGCGTCATGTCATGACAAGCGCAGGTGTTCAGTTGGGAGATCCTATTTTACAAATCGGGTGCAGAATGGTCAAAAAGTGTCGTCTGTGCTTCCGTACTCATCTTTAACTGTTGTTTCCATTGTGAAGTTAATGATCAACCGACATAAATAGACCTATATCAATGTTTGTTTCACACAGTCTGGTGGGAGATCACTCTCCAATAAGATACCACATAAACACGTCCATTGACCTTAGCGATGTGCCACATTTGCACGCACGGGAAACGTTTCAACATCCATGGCAAATGGGGAAGAAAGGTAGACAAATATTACATTATTTTTTCTGCTATGATTTCGTTTTAATCATTGCTGATAATCAATTCCTGCTATAGGATAGAAATAATGTTTTCATATGCGTGCTCAATGGTTTATTTGACGCCACTTAGTATGGGAAAGATTGTAAGTTTTAGAAAATATAAACCTCCCATTAACCGTGCGTCAAATAACCGTTGAGCACGCCTGTGAAGCTTTTTTTCTTAAGCAAGGCATATCGTACCACGTATGCTTGCGTATCTCTCTATATATTCTCCCTCTCCGTCTCTCTCTCTCTCTTCTTGAAGCAAACCCGGCAACCATTGGGAAAAATATGCGTGTGTTGACTGTACATGTCGTCTTTTTCTACAACCTAATATGCAAAGTAATTTGAAGTAAACGTAGTAGAAAGTGCAGACGCGTAAATTCTGTCCAGACTTCAATTTAATTTTTCTGGTCTTTTGCCTTGATCTTTTTACGGTTTTTTTCTTGTCTTTTTCCCAACCTTCTAAAATACATGAGTAGTGTGACTAACGTCACAGGACCTACGAAGTAGGGTGAGGAAGATGACTTGGGGGTCCAAGCGTAATGTTATAGGTCACCTAAGTAGGTCAAATTTTCATCAAAAGTAGGTCAGCTCAGAACTTGCTGGTAACAGACCCCTAATGCACGTTCATCCCAAAAATCAAGGTTCTAATGTCAACGGTTCTCCTTATTTTGCCGACGAAAGGATTCGGATGGACTCATTCACTCACTCATTACCGGACAGTCTGCAACTGAGAGCCTACTTTGTTGGAATATATTCATCTACGAATTTCATCGGTAGAACATTTTGTTATTCCGAACTATGCGATTTTCCAAAATTTGTAAATGCTCGTGAAATAAGTTTCAGGATATCCCGTTATGGCTATTTCACGAAGAAAACTATGGTTGCAACACATGCATGATCTCAATCAATGTAATATTAAATAAGATTTTCTTTCTGTAAATATGAGGCAGAAAGTTAATTCGTTCAGTGAACATATATTTTTTTATTATCAGTCTACATCAGAACACATGGCAGTGTGACTAACGTCACAGGACCTACGAAGTAGGGTTTTATATGATTTAAGTGTGTACTCGAGAGATGATTTGGGGCCCTATGTGCTACCGTGAGAGAATTTATATACCAGTCTCTAATTGACAGTGAGTACTTGTAACTTTCCCAGATGTCACCGCTGGTGAGTCATTAGCGTAGCAACTATTATCGCCCTCAGTTCCTATTACTCTAGACACTTATCAGCCCAGCAGTACAGCACGGAGTCACCCATCCAAGTCTTGACCGGGCTCAAAGTCGGTTATCTTTGGTGATTTTACGAGAACCGGTCTGTCCAACGTGATATGCCGTATCAGGGAACCTTCAAAAGTCACAGTGAAACATACAGCCAAGGGTTTCCGATGGGCATGACAGTGCACTCGCTGAGTCATCAACAAATAATAAAAAAAAAATTATAAATCAAATTTTCATCAGAATTCGGTCAGCTCAGAACTTGCTAGTAACAATGCCCTAATGCACGTTACAGCCAAAAATCAAGGTTCTACTGACAACGGTCCTCCTTATTTTGCCGACGAAAGGATTCGGATGGACTGACTGACTGACTGACTGACTGACTCATTACCGGACAATTTGCAAATGGTAGCCTACTTCGTAGGAATATATATATATATATATATATATGCAATAAGTATGGTACTGAGAATATTTTGATTTATCGGCAATATTACACACTATACACTGTAAAAAAATATGGTTAGACGTGACCAATTAAGTATTATTATACGACCACACTTTTCCTGGTCGGAGCGAGTATATATTGATTGATCGGAGTTCGACCAGATAATGCTTGGTCGGTCACGACCACATATTTCTTGGTCGAATACCCTTCGGCCACAGTTTACATGGTCGGAGAGAGCATATATTTCTTTGTCGTCACCATATATCTCATGGTCGCAAGAATTTCCAACCAACTTTTTCCTGGTCGAATACACTTTGACCACAGTTTACATGGTCCGAGCTACCATATATTCTTAACAGTGTGGAGAACCAAAAATGAAATATTACGTATACAACTAAATATTCAACTGATCATATAAAATACTATCTTGTTGTATGCTCCTGGTATTCATCTCGCATTGGGCCTTCGAGTTCTTGAAAACAGGGACATTTGTGCAAATCGTCGATAATGAATTTAAAACCGTACCATTTTTTCTCTTTGGATATATGAAGCCGGTCCCGAAGCAAAATAAAAGTTTTACCGGCAAATTTGTCGTGTCAGTATATATAGGAAGTTGTTGTATGAAGAGGAATTTTTCGTACTCGTCTGGCTCGACATGTTTACACATCCCCGCTAAAACCAGGGACGTCTCTATCCTAGAAACCCCTCGTAAACATGGGAATAAATTGTCTTCATGAAAAAATTCTACTGTAAATTTCAGCCAACCATCAAAGGTTTTGCCTTTGGCTTAAAAAGCATTAACGCGGTGAAGATGATATTTACAGGGAGAAAAGAGTGTTGTTTTCGCCTCGAAATTGACTATTCTGCCCAAATACGCTACTTTAAAGATACCGTTATTCAAGACCCGAAGACTCAGTTTCCCTTAATTACCATGAGTATACAACAATATAGCGTTTTCTTTGATAACTGAAAAATTACTGTCATACTTAATATTTTAAATTGTGCTCTCCAACAGCACCCCGCAAAATCTCGCTAAAACTCGCCAGGTCCTTTTCAGGCTTTATGACTGTTGTTTTCCATATATATGCTAACTGTTCTTGGATATACCATTTATCCAAATACGACACAAACTGAAAAAAAAACAACTTACGGAAATCCACTGGTGAAAAGTAAGATATTAAATTGTTAAACAAAGCTTTTGCACTCGGAATAGTCTGATATGAGTGTACAAAGAACAACGAAAACATAAATTGTTCTGATTGTTTTTGCAGTGTTTGGTATCAGGTAACTAACTACCCGTGAAGGCTTTGGTGATAAAACAAATTGATTGACGAACATAAAGACGAAAATTCGTATTTTGTGTATTTATAATTTCAAGACGACACATATTTCTCATTAAAAACATTTAGAATGGCAACTTTCGCAGAATCATGTAATATGCATCACAAAACGCCGATCTAGCTAAACCAAGATGGTATACT
This sequence comes from Hanleya hanleyi, assembly GCA_036873755.1. Taxonomy (NCBI): domain Eukaryota; kingdom Metazoa; phylum Mollusca; class Polyplacophora; order Lepidopleurida; family Hanleyidae; genus Hanleya; species Hanleya hanleyi. The sequence goes on along the minus strand of JAVTVY010013201.1, from coordinate 15,877 downwards.
GGAGAAATACCATCTAGTGATAAAGCTATGAAAAATTCATGCGAGCTGTTTGCTGATATTCTCCGAGATTCCATAATAAGCCAATCACAACAATTCTGCCTATTCAATTTGAAAATGATTGGCATTTCGTTCACGGATATTTACATTCTCTCCGCTGGACAGTCTTCTGATATTCTCAACCGCCCGATAAAAACCGGACTATTCGGCGGGAGCAATACGTTCAGCTTTCTGGAGAATAAATTTTACCACCATTTCTGTCCAGACAACTTATGTGGATACTGTTTCACTATATTGTTTACTATTTTGGTCCACGTATCCATGTGTGTAATTACAAGAGCCGTTATTTTAAAAATGTTTCTCAAATGATTGGCCAACATGTGTTGTTTGAAATTCGCACGGGATTCATATAGCGCTGATGTGAGATACAATATCACTCACTGAGTTTACTGAGATTACACAAAACGCATGCATTTCAGTTTTCAAATCGTTCGCAAAAAAAGTACAGGGGGCTTTTGTCCGGGTTTCGCAATTCTGAGACTTCACTTCCACGGGGCTTTTGGCTTTGGGGCTTATGACTTTGCGGCTTGTGACTTGACTTGTTTCTGCCCACTCTGATCTTGCCAATCACATATTCGTGCATTCTTACACTGAGGTTCTGCTATGATCTTTCGTATACATTCATGTTTTGGCGATTGGGTTTATCACTCAACAGGATAAACCAAGTTCATCCCTTGTTTGGCGTCATCATGAACACTTGTATTTAAATCGGTTTTGTATTTAACGCTTATGAGAGGTGTAGACCCAATACCTCACATACATTTCAGCACGGCAGTCTATGGAAAGATCGATCCGACTGGTAGGTTTTCCGAATCTTCCCACCCCCACAATTTCATTTCGCCGATGACGAGTCGAAAACACGACGTCACTCATACAGAAAAACAGACACTCGACATGTCCGCAAAGCCTTTACGTTTCATTGGCAGATTAGCCGTCCCTCTGAAGACAGTCAAAGTTCCGTCTTCGTGTAATCTATCGGGATTTTCGTATGTTTTCCAGGGTAGTCCTCTGACTGGTGCAGTGCTTCGTGTCTGGGTTAATTATAAATTGCTGTAATTCGTAAATACACGATCCTGGACCGTCGTTCCCGAAACCAGCTGCCACAACATCGCCAAACTTATAGGCAACAAACAGTTCTCGTCTCCCCGGATTTCGTCCTAGGAGAATGTCCGTCCGAACCTTTAAACACTGGAAGTCATTGTCTCCGAGAGTCAAGTTAAATCTGTAAAAGTTCGGATCGTTCAGAGCTGCGATAATTCCCCGAACTTGTCCTCCCCACAGATCACAGTTTGGGGTTGAGATGAGTTTCGTTGCATCCAGATCATAGACGGTCACTTTATCCAGTCTTCCTCTTTTGGCCACTTGTTCAACAAAACGTGCCCAGAATTCCGACATCTCAAAAAGTTAATATATTAGTATCAATAATTTTAACTATTTTGAGGAATTACCTTCTCAAACAAGCACCATGCCTATTACTTTGCTTTCCCGTATGGCTATATATCCACTATGTGTAGTAGGTCTGGTTCTTCGTTAATACGTGTTTGTGCTAGGCATGCAGTGTTCATTTCAAGTACCAATCAAATTGTTTGTACTGACAGCACTAGATAATGGATATAACGGCTCTCTGGATTGGACATGCATGCCGCCTTTTGTCTGTCACCCACTGTCATATCGCTCTGCTATCATCCAGCAAGACATGAAAATACGGTTGCAATATAGGTGTCATAGAGCAACCGGGACGCTGTATAGTAGACGATTGGGGAGATGCAGGTAACACATGTTTCCCAACCACAGGAATAAGCGTTTTTGTTATTATAAATTATCGGTTAATGAAAATTGTTTTCGCACTAACATGAATTGTTTCGTTATGACGTCCAGATGTTAACAAATAGCACGTTGACATAGGACAGGCAGAAAATCTGACCAACTATGTTATAAACTTGCAGAAAAAGAAGCAAAAAAGCTGCCTAAATGAATGCATATCAGGGCAACGCAATGGTGCATGGAATAATTTAAAAAAATCGATAAATGGAAAAAAGGTTTAGATGTATAATTGTTCAGAGTTTAGAAGATAGACTGATGAAATTATCGTGGTCTCGTGCAAATTACCTTTGAAAACAGACACAAAGCTTTTGACCTTCGTCAAGTTAATTTTCAACGTTCCTCTTCGTGTATTAGAATCAAAGTGAAATGTGACCGAGAAAAGCAAAACGGAAATAAAATTGACAGTTTATGATACTGACCTAAAAAAATAATAAAACGAGAATTGGTTTTATTTTATTTATTTTATTATTATTATTATTTTTTCCAATTCTCGATATTGAGATTACAGAAAACAACGAAAATTGGAAAAATAACGGTTAAATTTAATTTGAGAAAAAATGGGGGGAAAAATGAGACGGACGATGGTTACACGGACCGCCGTGAGAGAAATCTATGGTTTGTGAACAAAAACGTCAAAAGAACCAACAAGAGTAAAAATGACCACAAAACTCTAAAATGCGACACAACGTCCTATATAATCAGTTGAATGAAAACAGAAAGCAGCGTTTAAGATATTCATGTATGTATAGTCATGAGTTTAGCGGGTGGACTTAGTGAATAAATAATTCATATACTTTATTAACGTAAAACAGATACATGTACATTTTTATAACTAAAGGCGTATAGACCACAAATCATTGTTTTGGGGGGGGGTTCTAAGAAAATAATCAGGGCTTCACTTCCGACGAACAATGATTGGCTATACATGAATGGGCCAGAAATGGTTTGTGATGTATTTCAAGATGTTTCTATAATATTTGACTCAATAATATCAAAACCAGCTTTTCAAGTTTTAATAATTAATGGGTTAGTTTGATTGGCATCTACAACATTTGCCGTAATGCATGGTATCGCGCGGATTGACTTATCTCAACATGTCACTCGTATCTGGGAAAATGTTGGGGAATGTATGCTGTTTTTTTCTATATGTTTGAGCGGATATGCTACCCGATGTGACAGGGAATATATATTTTTCCGACGATGTGCTCAGCCAATTTACGACATATTAAGGAAGTCCGTTTTAGTGGTTCGTGACCTTTCGAATGTCTCTCTGGAGAGTTTTTCCACGGTAAGGCCATTCAAGTTAACAATTCGTTTACCATTTGCTCGCGAGGAAATGGGGACGAGAATTTATTTTTATTTTTTATTTCTATTTTCAGTTGGTTACAATGTATTCTATACGAAAGATGTGCTGAAACAAGTTGATGGATTAACTATTGTTTCTGATTACAGAATAAATAAATATATTAGTGTTCTCTAATTAATTTTTGATGCAATAACCGAGCAGCTTAAATCGGCTCTCTAGTCTCGGCGAAGCTTGTGAAATGGACTTGTGACTAAAAATGAATAAATGAATATTCCGGGCGGAGAAAAAATTTGCGCCGGGCGGTGATGATAAACGAGCTATTAATTTTATTGAACAAAAAGCAAATTGAAATGTATAGAAATATGTTGCAATGAAAATTTGTTGAATAATGTATAGAAATATGTTGCAATGGAAATGTATTTGTTGATTCAAGCTGCCAGCTGCGGGAGGTTTTCTCGAGGTTATAGATGATCTGTTACTGTTTTCCAGCTGTTAACATTTAAATAACAAGTTATTCAGTGAAAATAAATCTCGCCTTTGAACTTGAATATGGGCTTTGTGACACTGTGTGTTTTTTTCGTATTTTTGTTTTTTTTGGTTGTGTTTTTTGTTGTTTTTTGTTGTTGTTTTTTGTGTGTTTTTTTGTGGACAACGACAAGGGGCATAATCTTTATCAAAATGTCGCCAATGTAAAACACGACCCTGATAACGGACGATAGTTTCACTGTACCTTCCACTTTAGCCAGGGTGGTTGAATCCCTGCTTCAAAATCTCCAAACCTGTCCCATTATCAAACACATGGACATGTATAGGTCATTGGTGAGGTAAAATTTGATCTAAATCACTCAATTCTAACACAATGAGCATTAAAATTGGCAAACTCCAATCCGGATTAATCTCCCGTATGTCTTGTCTATTCTAGGGAAGCATAGAGAGGACATGGGGAAAATTATTTTTTCGTCCACGAAATCATTTCCCACCCCAAGATACATCTCCAACCCATGTATCTCGGGGTCGGAGTTAATTTTCTCCGGGTCGGAGACGTATCTCCGGGTCAGAGATAAGTTTCGCCGGGTCGCAGATAAGTTTCCCCGGGTCTGAGATGTATCTCAGGGTCGGAGATAATTTTCTCCGGGTCGGAGACAAGTTTCCCGGGGTCGGAGATAAGTTTCTCCGGGTCAGAGATGAGTTTCTCCGGGTTGGAGATGTATCTCGGGGTCGGAGATGTATCTCGAAGTCGGAGTTAATTTTCTCCGGGTCGGAGATAATTTCGTGGACGAAAAAATAATTTCCGCCCATGTCCTATATATGCTTCCGTACTATTCATCACTGCTAGATGTCAATTATTCATATAGCCCAGAACCAGAATATCACCTCACAAACGTACATTTTACCAGGTCAGTCTTCTTACCAAACGTACTCGATATGTTATTTGATTCCACACTGCAATACATGTATGTGACGTTTTGAATTCGATTAAACATGATGCTAAATTAAAAAATAAAATAAAATCCGTTGGCTGTTGACAAGGCGAACTGTATTTTGATAACTAATATGGGATCGTTTGGGCCTACTGCTGTTGGCAAAATATGCTTACCTAGGCCGTGGGAAATTAGGCCAGATAGTGCTGCCTGATTCAGGATTCATAATAGCAAAACACTTCAGGAAATCTCGTCAGTTTTAGGCCACCGCGTACAAACATGTTCATTACCCTAGAATATATACTTGAAATGAAATGATAGGAGAAATTAGCAAACCAAAATCCCGTGAGAGAAGTAAGTGTCACATATAAAAAGTGCATCAATTTGACAGAACAGTTCAGTCTTTCTAGGAGGGTAGGTCATGTGTTGATAAAACGTTGGGAATATATTTTTTCTGGAGATGTGCCAGCCAAATTTACTACATAGGCCTAATAAGTAAGCAATATTAATGGTGTCGTCTAACCAATAACCCGGATGATGTGGATTTAGCACATAAATGAGGTGCATAAAAAACTTGGGCATGAAAAAAATCTGGATATGTCGACAAAAATCTGTTGTTCGGCCACGGTGTAACTGTGTGCCAAGTGTAATGCTTTTATCATCGAATATTCATCTTACCGAGCTAAGGAAATTTCACATTGCATTAGATAATACAGTTAGCTTATTGACTTCATTCTCCGTGTATTTGACCCTACTCCAGCTTCAAAAATCATTATGTCGCACAACCGCCCCGTTTAAACGACCCAATGAAATTATCTGTTGTTTTGTCTGTTTTTTTGTTTACTGTATAACCTGGAAAGCGAAGACAGAGGGGCATGACGGTGGGATACTGTTCGAGATGAGAGCGAAGTTGTGTAAATTAGCTACTTTATTTCTCACACTCATGATGCATATTTGTTTTGGGGTTTTTTCTCTCATGAAGATCGATATTAAAAACGGCTTAAAATTATATTTGGAAGGAATAAAGTCGGTGGAAGTTCATAGACAATAGTGTTTTCTAATTTGTGATGGGGGCACTTCGAGGCCCACCAAGGGTTCATTTCAATCCAGGGTACGGCGCATCACGTTGGGCACACCGGTTCTCGTCAGATCAGCGAAGTTAAGCACCATTGAGTTCGGTCAATACTTGGATGGGTGACCGGGTGCTGTACTGGCTGGGCTGATTAGTGTCCAGGGCAATAGGAACTGTGGACAACCGTGTTCTGGAACATGTAGGCCCCGTCGTGATTTTACTGAGAAAACAAAATGTAGAAAACGACGTTAAATCCTACTCACTCACCCATTCACTCATTTCAATCCAACACTTTCTGGAGGTGTGCCTTCGTTCTATGAATGTGATTGCACCGACCTCGGATCACACGGTACCAATCGGATGTGACCATTTGGGAAACGCCCTAATATACCGTACTCAGATATCACCCGTTACTGCATGGCTACGTACAGAAGTGTAAACGTATGATGGTATCATGCGTTCGGAGGGTGCAAATATTCAGTGCACAATTTTCACATAACAATTCTTATTATCATATATATCAGACATACAAGCACGATCATCAACACGTCGTTGACGAACATTTTCAAAACTTCATTTTCGCTCAAAATGTGTACATTAGGATGCAGACTGATTATTTCTGGCAACATTAAATAGTTCCATTTATTTTAGACAAGGGCAACTTTTAAAAAGGAGATGAAAACCACCAAAAACGTACTTTGGATACCCATGGCCGCCCATGTTTAATTTACTCCTTTTGGTGGCGGCCATTTTGTAAAATGATCAGTGTCCAGGATAATAGGAACTGTGGGCACTCTCGTGTCCTGGCTCATGTAGGCACCGTCGTGATATGACTGAAAAAATGTTGAAAACGACGTTAAATCCTACTCACTTACTATATTCAAAAATGTTGTACCTCTGTGATCTGTGACTACACCATGAAGGCATAGGGTACCATGGTGTTGGTATCGGGTATAAGCGGTAATATTATACTGTACCATGAATATATTGAGTAAGGCTACTATACCATAAAGGTATTGGATAATATTTTTTATTATGCTATTGAAATAGAATATAATGATATTTATTCACCGCACATGGTCCTCTGTCGTCAAACATACATAGTCATGCGATAGCGTAGCAGATTGCTTCGATATGGTGTTAAGGATGTCCGCTGGTGGTTTTTGACTTGAGCAGCCATTTTGCCTGTTTTCCTACTGGGTTATCTAACTTTCCTGGGTTAAGAGATGGGGATTTCCTTTTAAAGCCTTCTAGCCGAGAATTTTGCACACCAACATCCATCCTATTTGCTAAATTTTGATAGACATTATGATTATCTGCAAACAGAATATATGAAAAGGATAAATACTATTTATATGAATTTTTCATGAATATGCTTCAAAACTAGGGCTATTCCCTATGCTTTCTGGGTTATCAAATTGGGCATGGCTCAGTCCACTTAACGTTGCCTACATCTAAAAAATGCACACCAACCTTTGTTCTTTGTTTTTCCTCATAGTACACAATTATGAATGCAGCAACACACATTATTCAAAAAGTTAATTACTTTGATTTACCACCAGCGGACATCCTTAAGATCAATTAGCCCTCCAATAACGATTCATACTGATGTTCGTATAGCCAATCTAGTACATCCTCGCGAGCCAGTGTATCAATCGATAGGTTACGATTCGATACACTGGCTTGGTTAGTTACCGATAGCAGTTCTGGATATAAATAGCTCCCACTACACCGAACCAATCAGTAAGCGCGCTGAAGCAGCTCATCAGGCCAATCCGCAGCGAGATTTGAGTTTTGACTGGTTTGAATTTCATCTCCGGCCAGACTATCTTTGAAGTTCGACATCGGGTGTCAAAGCGAAAACCGCAGGCTTCAGACACCGACATAAACAATCGCTGGGGATGAAATATACGAGATTGTGTACTAGATGCAACGACTCGAGAACTCATCCGAATCACCAAAAAGGTCCAGGTAAACCCTTGCGAGGATTTAGGGATTACCTGGACTTGTGCAGATGATCTAGTATTGATAATGTCATCGCCATCAAATCAAGCACGAAGAAAGCACGCTGACTAAGTAACTAGCAAGTGGGGATATTCGGGGTAAAGAATACATTGGGGACCAAACACGTGGTCGTTCCCAATTAGAACTGTTTTCCGTTCAATTTCGGAAATCCTCGAATTTGGGTCGTGATTGCCAAACTAATTGATGTCGTATCATCCGGCGACTTGCGTGGGGAGAAGCGATTAATTGACAATGTTAACGTGTGCCGTGCACGACTACTTGGGTTGAATTTATTGACAGGCGTGTTGGTGTTGTTTGGCTGAAAATCCCTGTAGCCATGCACTGGAACCGAGGATCTTCAAAGCAACATACATTTAGTCATTTATTTATTAATGCCATTTAGCAAGTGAATAACATTTATATCCACTTATTTTTAGCATTATACTTTCTTGGTAAAGCACAAATACTCGCGCTGGATGGGCCAGTCCAGTGTGCGACTCGAACCCGCTCCCTCAGAGTTTGACGTTCATAAAGTTAGATCGCGGTTCGCAGTTCGTTATTCGGGACCAGTCATTCAGCGACTCATAACAGCGCCCCTAGCAGCGCCCCCCTGGCGTCAGATTTGGGATATGAATATGCATAGAGCACGACATTCTCTCTTGCTACACCGAGTTTGGAGTTCAAAGCACTCATAATAAAAAAAAATACAGATTTTCATATCTGAGGAAATAATTGCTGGTCTCCTCGAATAATGAACTGCGAATTGCGAACCGCGGTCTAACTTTATGAACGTAAGAGTTTGGCACCAAATGCCCAGCAGTAAATGCACACTCTATAAACCACTTGGCCATCACAGCTTCCATTAAAGAGGAATTTCGAAGATCGGAGTCTAGATTCCGTACACTTGCTCCCCCTTTGACAGAATGATTAATGATACAACTCCTCAAGCCTATATTATAAACTAATGTCATTATTTTTGCTTCACCAAGAAGTTGTCATGCTATAATAATTGGATACCCACAACATTGCCTACGCTAACACGCGATTTTATTATGATACTGAAACTTTTCCAGTATTCTTGATATCCCATCCATGGCAAATTCTAGACCAAGAAATACCCCACATGGTTGTCATCTTGAGTTTATTCATGATGCTTTATGTTAAGGAGGAGTACGTAATGCACACAAAATGCACCCAGAATGATAACTATGATGTGGTGATTACAATTTGACGTATGGGTAGATTTATATAAGAAATGAAATGATAAACGATCAAATGTGTTGGTTTTAGTGGAAAACCATCGTGAATGTGTTGTACGATGTTTCTTGTGAAAGAATAATATCAAAATGAGCTCCATAAGCTTTGCTAAGATGTGGAACAGTTCAATTAAGAAAACTTACAAACTTTGACACAAAATGTTCAATTTCGTTTTTGGTTTCCCGAAATCAAAAATTGAAACTTGACCGTCAATTTTCAATTCTGTGGGGTTTTTTTGTAATCTCGAAATCAAAAGTTGAAGTTTGGCCGTCAATTTTCAATGTTCGTTTATCGATTTTGAATTCTCAAAATCAAAAATTGAAATTTGACCGTCAAATTCCAATTTCTGATTTTGGGATAACAAAAACGAAAAACGAATATTGACGGCCAAATTTCAATTTTTGATTTTGAGATTACAAAAACGAAAAACGAAAATTGAAATGTGCAAGGTTACACGGACCCAATTAGCATTACACTTTTTAAGGCAAAAATAGCAGTTTTGATACCATCACAAACTATACCGTACTGAATGGAGATATGTCATCTCTATTATATGCTACTGTGAAAACGGTAAGAATTGACAGTCCGTGTTCTGCAAATGGAAGTTTTCAAGCAGACGACAGCTGCAAGAGGTGTTATTTGATTTGTCCCCAAAACTAAAGTTTGCGAAATATTTCTTGCCACCGTGAACACAGGAAAGTATTATTTAACACATTTTTTTGTTTGTTTTATTCCCGAGCATCTGGGCGCCGCCATGTTTGATCACCAAATAACGTCACACCAACGTCACGTAGAATGTTAGAACAATGTGTTCATATCCTCGCCCAAATGAATCCTTGCAAATAAATTCACTGGTCGCTGAAAAGGCAAATCAAATCCATGATGAAAAACGGATTAAAATGCACGGAATCCGGATGCGACACTTCCTTTCTCGCACTTCCGATTTTTTGTCTGTGAGGCAAAAATTCGAAATTGCAAAGTCAATCTCGTTTTTTCGCCTTCCGGTTTCCATAAAAAATGCCTCATGCAAGAAGCCAAAACGACACAACACCGGACACGTCTTCTCTCAATATCCGTCGGTTTTGAGCGGCTATTCAACTTCCTTTCTCTGCAATCAGTGAGCTAAATTATCGACGTCTAACACGACCGCGCATTCAACCATGAATAGTTCATTAAAAAATCATACCTCGTCCATTTGTCTGATAGCAGGGGTACATGTACGATCTGCGTTTATCTATGTGAAGCCGTCGTGATATGACTGAAACAATGTCGAAAACGACGTTAAATCCTACTCACTCACTCACTCACCCTTATCTATGTGAAGGATACGTGCGTCTGGACAATATTTCTCCCTGTGCCATTTGCAGTGACAATTTGGAGCATATATGTATAAATGAAACTCATAGTGAGAATACCAACAACGAATTTTGTCGCATGCTACTAGTCAAGTGGAATAGGGAACCGTACTAAATTTATGATTGAGGTAGGGCCGATGTCAATAAAGACAAAAAAGGGGAGGGGGTGAACAAATGATGAACACTTGTTTTCGTACTAGACTCTGGACTCAAAATGTCAAATTAGCCCATGGGGGTATCCGAACAAAAATGTGTCACAATGTTGCATCCTGCAGACATTGTTCTAGCTTTCTTATATACTTTTGTTTGCCGAATAAGCCAGAAAGAATTTAAATATTTATGATACCAACCAGTCCTTCCAAGGATGAATAACAGCCAGTCAGCTGCCCCCCTTTTTTCTGTGGTATTTCTATACACAATTTTTGTCTAAGCTAATGGAGAAGCTGGGGATATTTTGGTAAACAAATGTGCAAATATTAGCATCCTGGATCCAGCAGTTGCAAAGATACCTGGTTGTAGCCATATCTCCATTTTGGCAGATCGCAAACAATTACGTGTATCATCTGATCTCGATAAACATCTCAATATCTTCAGATAAAGACACTGGAATGATATATTCTATTGTTTTCTACTCTATTTAATAATTTTTCTGTGACCTAATATATGCAGGGGAATCTTGGCATATGACACAAAGCAGTTGTCAGGAGAAATGCACCCTCCCCCTCTCTACCTCCCCCGAACTCTTCATCCCCAGTACCTCTATTAGTACTCCATACAATACTTACTCATTACTCTGGGATAACTGCTGACAAACCAAGCTATTCACATACAAGAATTGTGACAAGAACTGATATAACTAAGAAATATGGCCATGAAAAATAGTGCATATTAACTTCAAGTTAAGATCCTCCAACTGGAGGGGTTCTTCTTAACCAACGGAAAACTTTGGTTAAACTGGATTCTAGGTCATGACCATTTCCGCCACAATGCTCATGATATGGTCTGACTTTATATACGTGTTGAACTCTTCATATATCAGTCTAAGACTGCATAAAAGCCCTAACAGGAATGTCACGTCATTCGATCGATGCGGTGACCCTAAAGTTTATAACGAACAAGATATCAATCATCTGAGGTCAATCAGGCTTCCGGAATTCATTGTTTACCACTGAAAGGAGTTATTAAGAAGATTGCAAATGCCCAAGGATGTACCGACAGCTGTTTGCAACAACAACAACAACAACAACAACAACAACAACGTGTTGAAATTTGGCAAAATTTAGACGACATCATTAAATTTCTTACTTATTAAGTGGTAAATTTGGCTGTCACATCTCCAGAAAACTATATTCCCAACTTTTAGCGTCAACAAATGACCTCCCTTGCTAGAAATATTTATTCTATAAACTTTATCGGGAAAATTGAACACATGATGAGGGGCTCGTTTTCGAACTAGACCGTCTGACAGACAATCACTCAACAGAAAATCAAATGTAAAATTAACCCATGGGGGTACCCGACAAAAAGCTGTCACAATGTTGCTTTCTGCAGACATTGTTCTCGCTTTGTTATATACTTTTCTTTGTCTGGTGATCCAGAAAGAATATAAATATTTATATGACACCAACCATTCCTTCCAAGGATGAATAACAACCAATCAGCTGACCCCCTGTTTTCTGCGGTATTTCATCCTATGCACAATTAATGGTGTTGTAAAATCTATTAGCGTCTCTGGACGCCACTTTGCTTCATTACGAAATTGAGGAAGAACATTGATACGACCGAGCACGAAAAGATAGATTTTGAGATGGCATTCAACAATTTTGAGATGGCATTTTGAGTCATATCATCAGACGGTGCATAATAACTCGGAAATTCTGGGGAAAGCCCCGAACGCAAGATAGCGGACACGACACTTGACGATCGTCGTACCAGATCAAGGAGACGTAATTTCCCGTTGAAGTGACTGGGGAGTAAGTTAACTTTTAACTGGCTGGGCACTACATTTTGTTGGCTTATCACCAAGGCGGAGGTGACCGCTTCACCGCGCAAGAATCTCACTCGAGGCCACAATGAACACTCAATGACCCTTGACCCCGCCACAAATTTTCAAACCGTATACGTGTATAATGCCCAATCTTTCCTTTTCTGTCTGCGCGTAATTCTTTCGGCCGCACTGGGGATTCCAGTGGCATATGCAATTGGCCGCTCGTTTCCGTCTGCCAGCTTGTGGTTTAGCCTTGGCATTGTGGACCAGCGTCAACAGTTAAAAAAGTAGGCTTCTCTTGTCATCGTGCACCAACACATGGTTGTTGTTAACATGTTCAATTGTCACTTCACTCTTTCAAAACCAAAACCAATTCGTAGTGGGGATGCAGCTTAACCTACCAAGCCCAGAAAAGACGTTAACTTCGATACATTGTTGCGTCTTTGTGCGTTTTGAATACCTTCACCCTTACTCTGCAGTTTACGAATTTTCTTGGCATTAATAAAGTGAAAAAAGTTCAACCATAAAAATGGCATTTTTCACCTCTGAGATTGTCTAGCCACGCAACCTCTTTCTCGAGAACTCGTAATTGCTCTCCAACTGTCTCAGTTGCCACAACGATATCATTAATGTACAAAAGAGCATGATCGATGTATGCCAAAAGCTAATCCACGGGAGCTTGAAAGTGGAATGATGGAGTGTTTACACCGAAACACAGACGTTTGACTGCCAGCATGCCTTTCTGTGAATTCACTACTATTAATTTCGTGAATTCTTCATCCAAAAACAGCTCTTTGTAAGCACCAGTTAAATTCAAATTAGGACAATCTTTCGGTTGGTTAGCTATTTGTGTGAATTTTTTTTTTTTTTTTTTTTTGGCAAACATATTTTGTGTTAGGGAATTTGTATCCATCATCTTCGATTGACTGGATAACGGAATTATAGTCTCCACATAGCCTCAATGGTTGATTCGACTTGGGAACATCCACTGCAGGCGATTCACAGCTTTCTACATGTTACACTATATCGGCCTCTACTAGCCTGTCACACTCTTTATCTACCTTCTCTTCTGTATAATATGGCTCCTGCAGGGACGGCGGAACCGCCCCGACCATTCCAGGACCGCTGATTACTAAACACCACTGGCATTACGTAATTCAAGATTTACAAAATATCTGACCCACACCTTTTCAGAGCGAATTGAACCATAATTCGTACCGTATGTATTGTAACTTATATATATTTGGGTCTAACAGCGCCATCGACTGTACACTTATTAAATATCCAGATCGTGCTGCTGACCTGTAATATTTAACCGTCAGCAGCGCCATCTGTACATTTTAAGTGTATAGTCAAATAAAGCACACCGCCGGGTTTCTTGTGCACGGTGATGACGGGAATATTTAAGTGGAACCTGATTTTCAGTAATAAACAGACTTTGTAAATGTTTTATTTGAACCCACATTTTCAACATTTATCGAGCATTAATATGGTGTTTTATGTGCCGGAAATAGCTCAGAATGCATCTCCTACAATCTAGGACCCCAGGGCTTCCGGGGTCTAGGCGGCCCCTGGACCCTCGACTAATTGTCCTGTGATCGTTGGTCGGGGCAATCTGAAATTGCTTCCGCCATCCCTGTCTTGTCTAGTCCTCTGAAATTCTGGTATAGCATCTGTCTTTAGCTTGAGAGATGTAGTAAACCCTTGTACCTTCAGTAGAAAACGAAGTACTTTGTTGAGTTAACAGTTGATTAAACTCTGGTGAAAATTCACTTGACTGGGGAACCAATGCACAGATCCACTGCAGTGAGTTGCGATCCGCTTGTCACCAATTTCATCAATCACCTCGTAGATTTGACGAGGAAGGCGATATTTTCGTGCTTCGAACTATACATTTGCAGGAAAAGAAGCAAACTTAGCATTTTATTTGAGTTCGCATTATAACACGTTCTAAGACGGTAGTCAGCGAAGCATGTGTTTTACTGGGATTTTGTTTGGCATGTAGATCGACAGTAAGATGTACAACAGGAATGTACTCGTTTACCGGAGCAAACTGGCCAAGGCAAAGTTCTATCGACATTTGATTGACTTAGCACAGATGGATTACATAACGAGTGGCAATGAATGATATATGTCGATCCACTTCCACTGGATTTGAAGGAAACAAAAGATCGTCCAAATGTCACATTATTTTTAGACCTATATCTCAAGAAAACGAAGCGAACTTTCTGTTTCGTCGACTTTACGACACGAGAGATAATTACGATTTTGACATCTTAAACTGTCCCTTTCTGGACAGGCCTGATATTTCAGTGGGCCTACATATGACGTATATACATATGTATATCTCACCTAGTAGCGTTTGTTAGATCTTGTGTAAGATGCGACGAGTTTAATCAACGCTACTATATAGTATTGCAGAAATTTGTAAAGCAAAACTATACCACCAAGCGCCTCAACTCAGTTTGTCTTCTTTGGCGATGCATATCGCATGCTGATAGCAAAATACGAGCGTAGCGTGCAAGACCTTTGCGTCACGTTTCGTAACTTGTGTCTAATTTCCCGTAACTCAGGACCAGGCGCTGTATGAACCCCATGCTCTTCAAGATTCTCATGATGCTCATATGAACACCCTTACACAATCTAGATGAGATTGTTTCAAAGCTCATTGAAATTAACTATAATATATTACATATATTATGACTGTGCTTTTTTGTGCAAATGCTGTTGTACGATTTAGGTCTTTAGATTAAGGATGGGGATATTCTTTAATGGATGACGGCAGAATATTGACTGACGGACTATACACTTGTATCTAGCAGTGATATAATTGGCAAGACATATGGAGCGATTAATCCTGTTGGGAGTTTGTCCATCACCACCATTTCCTATGCAAGCTATCAATCTTAGAAGAAAAGGGTTAATTCACCAGTAACTCATTTAGTGTGTGGGGGATATATTTCCCACCATCCAATTAAACATCGTTGAAACCAATTCGTTCTACAAGAGCGCATTGCGATCTGGGCTAGTTGGATCCCCTCAGCGGAGATGTAACGTTGCACCGCTCACTCATTGCCGGTCGGTATGCCAACGATGCTAATCTGATTGTAAATGTGATCACTGCTCATTGTGGGCGCTGTGATTAGTAACAACAGACAGCAATTGCTTATTGTTTATATATTTACAATCCCCACAATAAGTAGGAATGTATTGATAATGCATATTACATAAACAAACTCAGCAGACATTCTAATACATGAACAGAACATATCCATGCGCGACAGCTGCAGCGTTTTCACGTATCGGGATGAAAAACAAGAAAACAAAAGCCATATACATTTAGTCCAGATCCCGTGGGCATCCTATCAGCTATCGGGCCACAGGGGCTCGTTACCGTTGTTATTATTGTCGGATATGCACCATGACGTGATCATACCTAATACATACCGGAGACGCGATATTATCCCCCAACTCGAAAATTCGCGTTCTTGAGTTGAGGCGAGATATTTCTGAGTTCCAAATATGAATTTGGTGTTGTCACGTCATTCATACTTGCTATTCCAGTTTGGAGAATTCTATTCAATTAAAGACAAT